>SDVV010017756.1:0-13918 GCA_016164225.1 Gammarus roeselii
AGTAGGACTGTCACCAGTGCGGTTAGTAGGACTGTCACCAGTGCGGTTAGTAGGACTGTCACCAGTGCGGTTAGTAGGACTGTCACCAGTGCGGTTAGTAGGACTGTCACCAGTGCGGTTAGTAGGACTGTCACCAGTGCGGTTAGTAGGACTGTCACCAGTGTGGTTAGTAGGACTGCCACCAGTGCGGTTATTAGGACTGTCACCAGTGCGGTTAGTAGGACTGTACCAAGTGCGGTTAGTAGGACTGTCCCCAGTGCGGTTAGTAGGACTGTCACCAGTGCAGTTAGTAGGACTGTCACCAGTGCGGTTAGTAGGACTGTCGTCAGTGCGGTTAGTAGGACTGTCACCAGTGCGGTTAGAAGGACTGTCACCAGTGCGGTTAGTAGGAGTGTCAACAGTGCGGTTATTAGGACTGTCACTAGTGCGGTTAGTAGGACTGTCACCAGTTCGGTTAGTATGACTGTCACCGGTGCGGTTAGTAGGACTGTCACCAGTGCGGTTAGTAGGACTGTCACCAGTGCGGTTATTAGGACTGTCACCAATGCGGTTAGTAGGACTGTCACCAGTGCGGTTAGTAGGACTGTCACCAGTGCGGTTTGCTTTACACTCACTAACCGTTTATGTAACCACCACGTCAACTAATGAGGCACTGACTCGCTCTACAAGCAACGAGTGTTGTCATGACTACGACTTCATCCTGTATGAATTTCATAACAATCCCCTGTTGTCATGACAACGGCTTCTACTTCACTTCCTCCCATACACAGCGACTTGTTACCATGGCATCGCATTCATAGTAAAGTGGCAGTCTCTTCTCCACTCTTCCATTGCAGTCAGCGTGTTGTCATGGTAACGGTTTTGTCTTCGATCTATTCAGCATAATTGTATTGCCATGGCAACGTGTTTAACACTCTCCCTCATTTAAGGAATGACAACATCTTATCAACCTGGTATCCCACCACTTTTCTCCGTTGTAACTCGATTTCTCAACATCCCTTTCTTCGCCAAACGGCTCGTTCTGCCGACGTGGGAACGAATTGCAATCTCGCTCTATCATTCGGATATGGTCCACTGCACGACATTACAACTTTTTGCTAATGGAACACCAGCCGGTACTCTATTTTGCGAGAAGAATTCCCCGCTTCAATCAAAGTGAATATGAACCTTAGAATAGGTCCTATGTATTGACTCTGGACAGATATGCTGGACACTGATGACAAACATCCCGCGCCGTTGTAATCCAAACAGTACACTTGTTAATTCATATTGTGTCCAAAATGAACATTGAATTTGGAAGAGTTTGTTCTATATCGCTAGTAAATGTTGAAATGTTTCTTTGTGAAATAATGATTTATATTCAGTGCTCCGTATCTTTGTCTAAAAATACAGATTTAAATGGTTACCAGGTATCTTGCCTGTCCTGATTAATAAAGCGCAACGTACGTATATTAACCTTGACGTGTGATTGTGGACAGCCCACAGCCCCCGACTTTAGAAATAATTCCAAATCATCCATTCATAACCATTCTCCCCTCACGCCTTTTCATTTCACGCTCTCTAGCTACCTACACACTCCTTCCTAACGCATGCTTCACACCATCCATACACCCAAACTTTGGTCTATCTATAGGTCTACGTCCACACATATCCGCTTTCATCATCCAAATAACCAATCGCCTATCATTCATCCTCAGCATGTGCTAGAACCATCTCAGAACACGCGAATATACTAGGTTCTCTAATTTCTTAACCAATCCGTTTTAGTTCGAACAACGACGTTATTGATCCAGTGTCTCAGCATCACTCAAAGCCTTGCC
The DNA here is from genome assembly GCA_016164225.1 of Gammarus roeselii. Classification (NCBI taxonomy): domain Eukaryota; kingdom Metazoa; phylum Arthropoda; class Malacostraca; order Amphipoda; family Gammaridae; genus Gammarus; species Gammarus roeselii. Next base: position 1,821 of record SDVV010017756.1, read on the forward strand.
TGGGTTACATTTAATCTCGAAACATTCAACATTTTTCTCTCTTCTGCTCTCAACCTCAAGTCTCAGCTCCGTAGAGTTCAGTTGGGACAACTACACCCTCATTCAACCCTCTCTTTGCTTCCAGCCCAAGGTCCTACAGCTCATTACACTCTTCAGTGCACCCAACACCTTACACCCATTCTTCACGCACAACTTCACCACAGCTTCCACTAATTCCGTTTTCTCTCCATTGGAGCCCAGATACCTAAAACACCGAACTTCCTCAAATAACTCATCATTTAGGAAGACACTATTTTTGCTTGTAGCGTAATTTCTCGAGCATTTCATTACCTTCTTTTCCATTCATTCTCTAGAAGCTTCCTCCTCTCATACACTCTACCAAACTCCGACACTAGCCTACACAACCTCTCCTATAAGTCAACCACTAGTGCCGTATCATCCGCAAACAGTAACTGGGTCAGCTGCCAACTCCTCCCATTCGCTTCCAACAGCTAAAAGCCCCGCCCCATTACATTCGCGTTTACCTCCCTGACCACTCCATCCACTTAGAGACTGAACAGCCAGGGAGACATAACGCAGCCTTGTCTGAGGCCCACTTTCACTGTGAATCAATCAATCATCATGCTCTTTACTCCAACAAATGCTCTACTGCTCACATAGAAACTCTGAACCACTTCCAGCAGGTTTTCGCCCTCTCAATACAAACTCAACACCCTCCACAGCGCTTCCTTGTTATGGTTTAATCGGCCGCCGTGTAGAGACGGAGGCACGAACGCCCTCTAACAAAACACGACTAACAGATGCACCGATGTTACATTCCAATCTCGTAAACAGTGCTGTTGGAGAACAATGTTAATTGTATATTTTATTCAAATACTCGAAAGAGTAGCGGTTAATACCCGAGTAAGTGGAATTAGTCCAACCATATCTGTATTGTTGCTGCTGATGCCATTTCTAACGTCCATTGGCTACCTACATGTTCTTCCAGCTTGTAATTCTCACGAGTTACTATGAAGCTTTAAGCTTTTGCGACCATAAATGGTCCCATCGAGTGATGCAATAAAGCCTATTATTACTATATGCTATGAAAATTCTACTTTTTTCGCCCGTGATTCGTCAGCTGTCAGCAATCAATGATCTGTCTGAGAGCAAGTGTTAAGTTTAGTCATGAGAAAGAATTGTTTGATACATGATGTTTTGAGATTCGCCTGTTCTGAGGTGAACGGGGATGGTGAAGAAGTTATAGGACAAAGTAGCTTTGCTTGTTCTGAGATGGTTCGAGCACATGGTGAGGATAATTGATGGGGAGTGATGAAAAGGGTGATGAAGGTGGAGCAAAAGGACGTAGGCCATGAGATAGACTGAATTCTAATATTTATTAGTGTTTTTCATATTTTGTTCAATTGACACAGTAAAATAAAAAAAAATACTTCTATAGGCTTTCAATTATGTGTTTAGCTCTATTCACAAAATGACTTTCAGTCTAACGTAGCTTACCATAAATTTTCATTGCACAGAAATTTTCTATGATGCATGTAAACATCGTACAAGTGAGAAGTTCGATTGTCAAGGGAGTGAATTTAGTGACCCGTTTTAGTTCACTGATATATGTAATATGGCTTAGTGCTAAAACCCATGAATAGAATGGCTGCAGTGGTGGAGTAAATTTGGGATTTTTTCCATGTTTAATGTTGCATCAACCCTAGTTAATTTGCATTTAAAATGAATTGGCCGCAGATGTCCAGCCATTGAACTTTGAACATACAGAAATCACTCTGTAGTATCGGCCTAGCATGTATGTAGTTAGTTAAACTTGAAGTACTCTCAGAAATACCAATGAGCATCATAGAAAGAGAAAAGTGACATGCATAACATCCACATTTGAAGTAAAACAGTCTGCTGTAGGATAACAAATTTTCTTGATAACTGTGGTGGTTATGGTGGGGTGGGCAGGTGGGGCTGTTGGATATCATGAGGAAGTCAATGCATTACCATACTCATAGTCTGACACAACCACTATTGCTATGAACAATAATGAAATACCCATTAATATGCTCAATCTCTTAAAATTGCACAAGTCATCTCAATTCCCAAAACTTGTACAGTAGAGAATGACATTATCGAGCTATAGACCAACATCAAAGTTACCTATGGTATTTTTAGGAAAATTGGGCAAAAAAATAGCATACACTCATGTATGTAATGATTCAGAGAAGCAGGAAAGTCTTAATGTGGTCAATGCCAGGCTGCACAATTGGATATGGGTGTGAGAACATGAGTGTCGACCTGGGTTATTCCCCATGGTTGGCAATCTGAGGTGACTCATTGCACCCCTCTTCTGGCATCAAAATGTCACTATTTGACTACAGACATAGAAGAGCAGTTTTTTTAGTAACTATCAGCCACTTCAGGCTGAAGTCTTCAGCCTACTTGTAGAAATTTGATATGGGCACAGAATTTATGAAAAATTGCCAGAATGAAGGGATTTTCCAGGTCCCTGATAATTGCAGTTCCGATAAACCATTGTTCTGCAAACTTAGATGCTGTGGCTAGAGTTTCCAATGGATTGTGGCCAAATTTGGTGGTGATACTTGGAAAATGTTGAGTTTGTTGTATAAGAAGAATGTTGGAAAGAAATTCATGCCTTTGTAGATATATTTGAATATAAAACTGGGGGAATTCACCCCAGGTGAAAAAAAAACATTTGGTGGAATTGCCCGCATCTATTTTGTTTTAAACTTTTTAGTTAATCTTCATTGAAAAGAAATTAACTGTAATTCTTCACACATACAATGGCATCTAGAAGAAAATGACCTAAAATACCTTTTGACACCACAGGTAATTTGAAAATGCATAGCTAATTTTTTAATGACCAGATGTTTATAACTCATGGTGACAAGTCTAGGCCCAGTTTGCACAATTTGGCCGGCAGCGCACGCAAACATTGATAATAAAAATGTGATGCGCACGTGAATACTTGAGATAAAGCGCACATGAAGACACCTTCCAAAATATTGCACGCAGAGACAGTACATCGCACATGAACAATTTTTCAAAAATATTTGTTGTCCTAAAATTTCATGCACACATTTTCCTCCATAGCATATTAATTCAAGCTGATACCAAACCAAGTAGTAGTTAGTTCTTTTACCAAACAGTCCGGATCGTCATCGGTTACTGTCTTACTGAGAGAAACAAACAAAGACCAACATTGCATTTTTTTGGCGGGAGAATAAAAAATTGACGATTCACAATACAACAGGCAATATCAGTCAAGACAAAGCGCATCAGCGTTTGGTATGAATGCAATAGCTAATAGCTAAACTGTAATATTGAATTACGCCCTGCATGGTTTGAACGACAATTTAACATTATATACTGCATTTTGACAATAGATGAAAACAAACACCGACGTCTCACACGTTATGTAAACAAGTTTGCTGCAACATTCATGGAAAAGACGGTGGCGTGGAAGTGCAAAATTAAGCATTGTTAGTAATGGCAATTTTTAATAAGAACTGACAGGTATTGATAATTATAATTTATAACTACCATAAGAAAGAGTGTCATATAAATGTTACATTCTGTTCTGTTTGACGCCTGGTTGCTGAAAGATGCTTGCGTATATGTGCGGTCATCTCAAACTCTACACAAATGTAATTCTGCAGTCTGTTTTGCAGAGCTCGCACCTCTAGCTCTCCGTTTGGTATATATTTGTCAGTGTCTTTGACAGTGGCGCACGTAACTCTACAAACATACTCTGCAAGCGCACGCAAAGGTCTAAATATGCCGATCTTAGCTTTTGAGGCGCACGGCTGGTTCGGTTCTTATCATTCTGCAGTGACAACGCTTGTAATGTTCTCAACCCCGTGCCCAATTGTGCAATCTGGGTCTAGGCCTAAGTGTTAACTTCTGTTTGACACTTAGGAACAAACTTTTTCATTATATATTCATTATAAGATTACAATACCTTACTTAGCATAAATTCTATTCATGTTAGTGCAATTAGTTTGCTATAGAATTGAAAAAAATACAGTTTTTACTTGTTTTATTGTTGTATTAAGATCATTTTTTCAAAGTATTTGCTTATTTACTGATAGTTTAGAGTCATAATTAGTATAGGATGTTGAGAAATAACTTCTAGTAAACTTAGTTTGCAATTATTGAAGAAAAACTTTGTTTCTCCTAGTGAAATAAGGAAAAAAATCTCTTTAACAGTCAAGAATGACTGCAGCAACAGACAAGCATCAAAAACTACTTGACAGACGTATTAATAATGAGATCTTATTATAAGCGACTGATATAGCTTCCTACTTAGCGTCGACAGGGGTGACTCCCCGCATTTTGCGCATACTTTAAAATAACTCAAAAAGTAGACGGCCAAGAAACTTCCTATTTACGGTGTGTATAGCTACTTTTATGACCATGGAGCACCATAAGTGTCTACATTCTATCGTTGACCAAAAAAAAGTTATTTACAAAAAAACGTGGGCGAGCTACGACCCCTAATAGGGGGTGACTCCCCGCACCAAACGGGGGTACTCCTCGCACCCCCCTTATTTCAATAATTAAAAAGCAAATTGGAAGTTTGAGAAGACCAATAGATAAAGCATGTCTATATTAGTATCTATCAGTTGCTTAAGATAAAATTTTACGTAAAATAATACGTCTGTGACAGGTGTTTCTGATGCTCGTCTTATGCTCCTGTCATATCCGACTGTTAAAGGATTTTTTTCCTGATTTTGCCCCGGGAAACAAAGTTTTTCTTCAAAAATTGCAATCTAACTTTACTGGAAGTCATTTCTCCACATCCTAAACTAATTATGACCCTAAAGTATCAGTAAATGAGCAAATATTACGAAAAAATGATCTTTTTAATGTATGATAAAACATGTAAAAAATGTATTTTGTCAATTCTATAGCAAACTTATTGCATTAACATGAATACAAGTCACGCTAGGTAAGGGATTGTTATCTTGATATGAAAATGTGATGAAAAATATTATTCCTGGGCATTAAACATGAGTTCACACTTAGGCCTAGACTTGTCAACATGTGCTAAAAAAATGGGGTCTAAATAAAATTAGTTACGCATATTGAAATTAGCTGTGGTGTCATTATTGTGGGTCATTTACTTCCAAATGTCATTATATGTGTGTAGAATTGCATTTGATTACTTTTCATTGAAGGAAAACAAAGCTATTCAATAACAAAATAGGGGCAAGAAATCACCCCAGATTTTTTTTTCACCTGGGGTGACTCCCCGCAGTTGTATATCTGTATATATCTATTAAAGTTTACATCTTTTCCCAAAATCCCAAAACGCAACAAACTACACCATATTCGGTGTATCACCGCCAAATTTGGCTCTAATCCAATAGAAACTCTAGCCACAGCATCAAAGTTTGCGGTACGTCAATTTTTCCGAACAAAAATTTTCGGTGACCTGAAAAAACACACCTTCACTGTGGCAATTTTTCATGAATTCTGTGCGCGCATCGAATTTCTACAAGTAACTGATACTTACTAACAAAGACCTGCTCTTTCAAGCCCCGTAGTCAAACGGTGACATTTCCAACATGTTGGTGCCCAAAAGGGGGGTGCAAGCAGTCACCCCGTGTTTCCGACTGCGGGGAGTCACCCCGGTCAGCGTTATATAGTCATGCTCTTTCTATTGGTAGGGTCAACCGGGGTGACTCCCCGCGGTCGGAAATGCGGGGTGACTGCCCACATCCCTCTTTTGGGCACCAAGACGTTGGAAATGTCAACGTTTGACTACTGGGCTTGAAAGAACAGGTCTTTGTTAGGAAGTATCTGCTACTTGAAAAAATTCGATACGCGAGCAGAATTTATGAAAAAATCGCCAAAGTGAAGGTGTGTTTTCAGGTCCCTGATAATTTTGATTTGGAAATATTGACGTTCCGCAAACTCTGATGCTGTGTCTAAAGTTCCCATTGGATTAGGACCAAATTTGGTGGTGAATCTCCGATTATGATTAGTTTGTTGCATAGGAAGGAATTTGGAAAGAAATGTAAACTTTTGTAGACATATAAAAATATACAACTGCGGGGAGTCGCCCCAGGTAAACAAACGATCGGGGGTGGCTCCCCGCACCTATTTTGTTATTAAATATCTTTGTTTTTCTTCAATGAAAAGAAGTTAAATGCAATTTTTTGCACATATAAATGATATAATGACATCTGGAAGTAAATGACCCACAATAATCACGCCACTGCTAATTTCATAATGCGTAACTAATTTTATAATGACCCAATGTTAATAACACATGGTGACAAGTCTAGGCCTAAGAGTTAACCTTATTTTTAATGCCCAGGAATGATATTTTTATCACATTTCCAAATCAAGATAACCTAGCATGACTTGTATTCATGTTTATGCTATAAGTTTGCTATAGAATTGACAAAATACATTTATTACATGTTATATCGTATTAATAAAATATCATTTTACGTAATATTTGCTCATTTACTGATACTTTAGGGTCATAATTAGTTCAGGATGCAGAGAAATGACTTCCAGTAAAGTTAGATCACAATTATTGAAGAAAAACTTTGTTTCCCGTGGCAAAATTGGGAAAAAAATCCTTCGACAGTCGGGTATGAGGTTAGCAAAAGACGAGCATCAGAAACACCTGTGACTGACGTCATATTTTACTTCACATTTTATTTTAAGCAACTGATATATACTAATATAGGCATGCTCTTTTGTTTGGTACTCTCAAACTTTTAATTTGCGTTTCAATTTTTGAAAAAGGGGGGGTGGGGGAAGTCACACCGTTCGGTGCGGGAAGTCACCTCGATTGGGGGCATAGCTCGCCGCACGGTTTTTCGTAAATAATTTTTTTTTTGGTTGATGATAGAATGTTGAAACTTGGTGCTTCACGATCACTATAGTAGCTATACACACCATAAATAGGAAGTTTCTCAGCCGCATGCTGTTTGAGTTTTTTTTCAAAGTATGCGCAAAATGCGGGGAGTCACCCCGGTCAATGCTACTCTATAACTTTCAATTCCTGTTTCAATTATTGTTAGCGTCAACCCGAGTGACTTCCTGCATTTTCCCCATGCTTTGAAACATCTTTAAAAGTATGCGGCCAAGAAACTTTGTATATGCGGTGTGTGTAGCTACTATTATAATCATAAAGCACCATAAGTTTCAATTTTCTGTCATCAACAAAAAAAGTTAGCTTCGACTGTGGTGACTCCTCGCATTTTGCGCATACTTTGAAATAACTCAAAAAGTATACGGTCGAGAAACTTTGTATATACAGTGTGTATAGCTACTAAAATGATCATGAAGCACCGTAAGTTTCAACTTTCTATCATCAACCAAAAAGAAGTTATTTACAAAAAAACGTGTTGCCAGCTATGGCCCCCAATAGGGGGTGACTTTACAGCACCCCCCATTTATCAATAAGTGAAACGCAAATTAAAAGTTTGAGAGTACCAATAAGAAGAGCATGCCTATATTAGTATATATCAGTTGCTTAAAATAAAATGTGAACTAAAATATTACGTCTGTGACAGGTGTTTTTGATGCTCGTCTTTTGCTGCAGTCATACCCGACTGTCGAATAATTTTTTTCCCAATTTCACCGCAGGAAACAAAGTTTTTCTTCAATAATTGCAATCTAACTTTACTGGAAGTCATTTCTCCACATCCTAAACTAATTAGGACTAAAGTATCAGTAAATGAGCAAATATTACTTTTTTTTTCAATTATAGCTACAATAAAACATGTAAAAAATGTATTATGTCAATTCTATAGAAAACATATTGCATTAACATGAATACAAGTCATGCTAGGTAAGGTATTGTTATCTTGATAATAAAAATGTGATAAAAATATAGTTCCTGGCCATTAAACATAAGTTAACACTTAGGCCAAGACTTGTCACCATGTGTTATAAACATTGGGTCATTATAAAATTAGTTACGCATTTTGAAATTAGCTGTGGTGTCATTATTGGGGGTCATTTACTTCCAAATGTCATTATGTGTGCAAAAATTGCATTGAACTACTTTCCATTGAGAAAAACAAAGCTATTCAATAACAAAATAGGTGCGAGGAATCACCCCCGATTTTTTTTTTACCTGGGGCGACTCCCTGCAGTTGTATATTTGTATATATCTACAAAAGTTTACATTTCTTTCCAAAATCCTTCCTACGCAACAAACTACATCATATTCCTAGTATTGCCACCAAATTTGGTTCTAATCCAATGGAAACTCTAGACACAGCATCAAAGTTTGCGGAAAGCTTATTTTTCCGAACCAAAATTATCAAGGACATGAAAAACACACCTTCACTTTGTCGATTTTTCATAAATTCTGTGCGTGTATCAAATTTCTATAAGTAGATGATACTTACTGACTAAGACCTGCTTTTTCAAGTCCCGTAGTCAAATGTTGACATTTCCAACGTCTTGGTGCCCAAAAGGGGGGTGCGGGCATTCCCCCCGTGTTTCCGACCGCAGGGAGTCACCCCTGTGGTGACGCTATATACTAAAAACCGTGCGGCGAGCTATGACCTCTAATCGGGGGTGATTCCTCGCACCAAACGAGGTGATTCCTCGCACCCCCAAATAAGACAAAAATTGGAACGCAAATTAAAAGTTTGCGAGTACCAAAAGAACGATCATGCCTATGTTAGAATATATATATTAGTTGCTTAAAATAAAATGTTACATAAAATATTACGTCTGACAGGTTCTTTTGTTGCTCGTCTTTTGCTGCAGTCATACCTAAACGTCGAAGGGATTTTTTTCAGATTTCACCTTGGGAAACAAAGTTTTCCTTCAATAATTGCAAATTAACCTTACTGGAAGTCATTTCTCCACATTTTGAACAAATAATGACCCTAAAGTATTAGTAAATATTACGATTTTTTTTTTTTTAATAATACAATAAAACAAGTAGAAAATGCATTTCTTCAATTCTATAGCAAACAATTTGTATTAATATGAATACAAAGCACGCATCAAGCCTGTGTCAGCTCAGGCTGATACAGGCTTGATGCGTATCACCTGTGTATTGATATTTCTGTTATTTTGTTAACTTGTCATTATACCTAAATGACCTTTAATTCTTTAATAGTTAGTTGAACAAATTTCAAGGACTGTTGAAATATAGCTACTTGCAATTGGTTATTTGTTTAAAACTCAACGCTCAAAACATTGGTATGGTCACCCCTGATTAATGAGTGCGGGGAGTCACTCAGTCGATGCTAGCTTCATTCACATTGACTGATAAACATGGACAAGTCTTGCAAACACTAGCAGCTGCAAGAACTTGTTTTAGCACCAACCGATGCCACAAACCACCGGAAGCCTTGTCTAGTCAAAGACAAAACAATAAGATCTGTAAACAGTAAGGGCAAAATGAAGAAAGACAGTACAGACTATTCACCCCATCGCTAATTGGAGTATTAGTTCTAAGCAATTGAGAACTGCTATGTTCTTTTCTTATTGCAGTGCTTGAAGTTCTGATATAGCAAACAGTTTTATGTTTTTGTTTTTGATGACTTTTAAACTGAATGTTTCACTAACATTCAGATTTGAATGAACCAAACATTATTTCTGGCACCATAGTTAGTCCTGCCAGCTGGAATGGATTTGGCACCATAGTTAGTCCTGCCAGCTGGAATGGATCTGGCACCATAGTTAGTCCTGCCAGCTGGAATGGATCTGGCACCATAGTTAGTCCTGCCAGCTGGAATGGATCTGGCACCATAGTTAGTCCTGCCAGCTGGAATGGATAGCATGTGCAACATTCATATTCATTGTCTCTTTCATTTCAGATGGTCATTTTAAGAAATACATATTCTAAAACTTGCTACCCTTGCATTATACTTTGGGAATACTCTCATGACACTGAAACCTCATTCACATTCATTGCACTCAGGTTTGACTTTGATCAACTGCCAAGTTTATTACCAAATGAAGTGTTTTATATAAATAATTGGTTAAGCAATTGCAAAATCACAGTTACAATGCAATTGTTAGAAGTGTATCATGACCAACTTGTAGCTTATTTCCCATCATCTTGTGTGTAAGGATCACCTGAAGTGTGCGTCGCAGTGCTCTGCTTCCATTGCGAAGGCTCATTAGCACCTGCTTTAGCTAAAGGAAGGTGCTCGTGTGAGGAGCTGTGATGCATCTGTAGCAATGATTCCCTCAACCGAATGTTCCTAGGACTGAACGCTCCACCATCCCTGTACCGATGATGAAGTCACCACCTCTAGAGAAGAACCTCGTGTCTATGGTCACGCACCAGGAGTGAGTACAATTAGAGGACACTGATTACCTTTCTAGGATGAGTAGACCAACCGTTTTGTGAATTGTTCCATCTTCTGGTCACCGTCTTTGTGAGTAAGTCCACCTTATGGTGAGTAATAGTTCCACTGTGGGTGACTCGGCAGGGTGAGTAGGTTTATGTGCTGTGATAAATAATTCCACCTCTTAACCCACTGGAAAGAGTAGGATGATGTACCTACCATCAACTAACCTTCAGAACAGGTCTAGTAACTACAGCAGTGGATGATGTACCTACCATCAACTAACATTCAGAACAGGTGTAGTAACTACAGCAGTGGATGATGTACCATCAACTAACCTTCAGAACAGGTCTAGTAACTACAGCAGTGAAATGCTTCCCTTTCCCTATCAAAAATGGTAGGCTGTAATTTAGCTATTCGCCTTGGTTCCAATCAAGCACTTGCAGTCACAAGTGCTAAGAGTTGAGACAAAATCTATGTTTTGCCCTGGTAAAGTTGCTCTATCATAGGTGAAGCTGTTGCAGTTGTAGCTCCCTACACTTCTCAGGGCAAACCTGAAATGATTTCGGGACCTAATTGTTGTGGTCACGACATGCAACATTAGCAAGACTGTCTCTTATGCTGGTGTCCAGAGCGTAGGTCTCCTTTCAGTCACGCGTGGGCAGAACTTGCAACCTGCCCCTTCGGCATGGTTTACATAACCAGAAGAACATTGTTCCGGCTTGTGATAAGGTCCTTGTAATATCCTACCGACGAATCTGTTGACCGTTTTTTGTTGTGGCAACAAAGGCAGGCAATTCTGCACATCATAGTGCGACCGTAGCAGCAACCATGCTGGCGGTGCAAGACTTCTGCACATCATAGTGCGACCGTAGCAGCAACTATGCTGGCGGTGCAAGACTTCTGCACATCATAGTGCGACCGTAGCAGCAACCATGCTGGCGGCGCAAGACTTTTGCACATCTTAGTGCAACCGTAGCAGCAACCATGCTGGCGGCGCAAGACTTCTGCACATCATAGTGCTATCGTAGCAGCCACCATGCTGGCGTTGCGAGACTTCTGCACATCATAGCAGCAACCATGCTGGCGGTGCAAGACTTCTGCACATCATAGTGCGACCGTAGCAGCAACCATGCTGGCGGTGCGAGACTTCTGCACATCATCGTGCGACCGTAGCAGCAGCCATGCTGGCGGTGCAAGACTTCTGCACATCATAGTGCGACCGTAGCAGCAACCATGCTGGCGGTGCGAGACTTCTGCACATTATAGTGCGACCGTAGCAGCAACCATGCTGGCGGTGCGAGACTTCTGCACATCATAGTGCGACCTTAGCAGCAACCATGCTGGCGGTGCAAGACTTCAGCACATCATAGTGCGACCGTAGCAGCAACCATACTGGCGGTGCGAGACTTCTGTACCTCATAGTGCGACCGTAGCAGCAACCATGCTGGCGGTGCGAGACTTCTGCACATCATAGTGCGTCCGTAGCAGCAACCATGCTGGCGGTGCAAGACTTCTGCATATCATAGTGCGACCGTAGCAGCAACCATGCTGGCGGTGCGAGACTTCTGCACATCATAGTGCGACCGTAGCAGCAACCATGCTGGCGGTGCAAGACTTCTGCACATCATAGTGCGACCGTAGCAGCAAACATGCTGGCGGTGCGAGACTTCTGCACATCATAGTGCGACCGTAGCAGTAACCATGCTGGCGGTGCGAGACTTCAGCACATCATAGTGCGACCGTAGCAGCAACCATGCTGGCGGTGCGAGACTTCTGCACATCATAGTGCGACCGTAGCAG
>SDVV010017757.1:0-13918 GCA_016164225.1 Gammarus roeselii
CATCAATCTTGGGGACACCTCCTTCCATTCGGTAGCGCTACTAGCCAACCGATCGCTCAATATCAAGACCACACCTTCTCGTGCCCTACCTTCCTCCATACCAGACTTTCTTCCACTTACAACACCAAACTCACATTCGCCCTTACCTTTCAACTTCGTCTCACTAAGCCCCAACACATCTAACTTCCTCTTCACAAACATCTCACCAATCTCCCTCCTCTTTACAACACTCGTACTACAGTCACGCACATTCAGAGACCCTAACAATATGGTTCGGAGAGGCGTGTGCCTCTCCTCCCCCCGCTCGTCTTGCCGTCTTCGAGGGAAGGTTATACAGAGAACGGGATTCCTAGCCCCTTCGCTCCGCCCCTTTAGTCGCCTTCCACGACACGCGGTGGATACGGTAGCAAGATTATAAAGCCCCGGCTACAAGGCAACAGTGGCAACAGCAACAGTGATCCTCAAAATCAACTTCAAGGAAAATGGTGAGCAAGGGTCACTTCCATGATCATTTCAAACTGCATTTGATGTTGACTAATTGCAAATTGCAGTTTCACTTTGAAACAAGACAGAACCAAATGAGGAACACAATCAAATGCATCACTAAATTAATCTTGCTTCTCTTCCCATTTCTAATGCCGCCTGCAAGACGTTTGATATGTTGAGAAGGGCATACCATTTTCCGATACCCCAGAGAAATAAACAATGCGTTGACGGTGAAACAATCTCTTCAGATCTTTTTCTGACATTTCCACACCAAGACGTTGTCCTAAAGCACGAAATGTTGTTAATCGCCACAAGTTGTTGATTTGTGAGGAGGTGCTTCTTTTTCCTGTAAAATCATCTGTTATAACAAAAAAAAAACAATGCGTTGACGGTGAAACAATCTCTTCAGATCTTTTTCTGACATTTCCACTCCAAGACGTTGTCCCAAAGCACAAAATGTTGTTAATCGCCACAAGAGGTTGACTTGTGAGGAGGTGCTTCTTTTTCTTGTGAAATCATCTGTTATAACAAAAAACAACCTGAATAGGTGTATATCTGTTATAACAAAAAATAACCTGATTAGGTGTTGCATTTTCTTCAGATACAATTAAACTATTTAACATTTTAACAAATAGTGTCGTCCAATTAAAAAATTTCATGAATGTTAGGTGTGAATGGTATTTCCTTTCAACGATACCAAAATTTGTAATATATATTCAGTATATAGCAATTTCACTACCTGTACTCATTTGTAAGAAGAAGGTAACTGTCACTTCAACAATCATAATTAACTCTGATGCTTCAAAAAATATGCAATAATCAGCCCGTTAGAGTTCTTAACATCACCTTACTCGCTTCGACAGTCTGAAAACTCCAACCTAACACTGTTAGATTTATAACGAGTTATTTTGATCGGTCTTACTCTGCACCTCCTCTTTGATATGACGTCATCGAACAGCAACCAGTTCATATAGGTGAAACTCTCCTCATACACTATATGTCTATCCTATATCATTTTCTTCCATTTACCAGCATCATGGTGTAGGTGTTTCGTGATCGCGTGGCTGTTACGACCGAAGCCGCTCCGACTCATGCATGTTCACACCACTACCTCGTCCTCCACCATTTACCGGCACACGAATCAGGTAATCTAATGGACCCTCTACAGGTGAACAGTCAAGGGTACGCTCAACTCCCCGCCCGAATGCTGGTCATAGGTTGCACTTTCTCTGATATGTGGAGCTAAGTTAACAACTTTTCCAGGACTTTCCAGAAGAAGCATTGAGGGTCTTAGGCTTTCGGCAGAGGTTTAAGGCAAGAGTATTAAATTGCAGAACTGACCTGTCAGGGATCTTTTTTCAGGATTTTTTACTTGTCTTTTGTGGCCACAACACCACATCGCCCCTTTAAATTTATCGTTCATGTGCACAAACTGGTAGCCAGTACATCGTCGTAAACGACACTTTGGATATATTTGGTGGGCGGATTCTCCGAATAATGCGCTGTAGTGAGATTCAATTTATATTTTGTTTGACTAAAGGTCGCATAGAAACCATGTTCATGACATTTATTGACATTCATTAAATACATATTTTTTGTATTCAGTTCATGATCAATGTAGGGGAAATTATATTATTAATAAATATCAATCTTCTGGAAGACGGAATAATGACAATACAAGTCAACTTACGAAACATCGAATCTCCTATCAAAAAATTGAAAAATCTTATGTAACATTATATCAATCAAGCCGTCGTTCATCAATAAATAGTAGGTTATACGACACTTCTTTCAATGTGAGTGATCAATCTGCCAATAGGTTTCAACATCTTAAAAAATTTAGACATTTTTTAACTCCAGATCGGCACCCATAATTTAATTTTGTCATATTTATGATTTTTTCTGACCATCTTCATTTAGTTCGACAATTTTTGTTTGCTTATGACAATCATTTGATGTCACACGGTGATCTAGAAAGTTTATCGAAGACCTTCAAAACCAGCCAATCATAGCTAAGAAGTAAAATAATTATCAGTTATTTATAAATATGGTATTTGGACGTTTATCTAAAGATACTTTGATACTGGAAGGTTCTTTTTTTCCATTCACCGGGTTACAGCGTAGGGTCCCTTTAAACTAGCTTGATGTTATTGGAGTGCTTATTAAATAGAGATCGTAGCGGCTGCGAGGTAACCAACTAACTGCGTTTGAAGTCTACTTAACCAACGTAACCAACGCAATAGCTCAAAGTGTAGGAAGGAGCAAGGAAAAGAGAGATCTTTCCGCCTCACTATACAATCTCTAACCTTGTTCTGATCGACTTTTCTGTTGTATTTAAACACGCGTGAAACAGTTTGTCAAGCGTCGCATTGCATAACAAGTCAGCGAAGACTTTGTGCTGCAGAACTAGCCTCTGACAGCATGTTATTCACGCCACGGTGAGTGCTGCATTGTGTTACATCTATTAAAATTGATAGAATAGTCAGAGACTTTGTGATGTACGATTTTTCGTAAATAAATTCCTAATTGTAAATTTAAATAAAAGGATTTACATATACCGTACTCAAATTTCTTTGACCCCAATGGTATAGAAGTAAGGGGTTTGAGACTAACTAACCGTGAGATATGATACATTTTGGCTGTCGTTCTTCAATAACAATACACCAGCTAGCTCCTACAAGAGCATTGTCTGTCACGGAACGGAGCCTTGCAGGAGTAATCGCACGAACTTCTCGTTTTGTGTCCTGGCTTGATGATGTAAAGTATTGGCATTAGAGATCCCAAGTTATCTCGTGTAATCTTGGTGGCCTGGATAGTGCAGCTCAGAACTACGCGCCGTGGATGTAATTCATCTCGTGTAGAGTTTGCTGATTATAAACTGCTCAAAAAATCTGTAGCTATGTTCGTTAACACAACCAATTAAAGAAAAATATGAGTAGCTATAATGACGCCTTAACGGCTATCGAGGCAGTTTTATCGGCGGGCGTATGGATGGGCGACCAAGGGGCGACCACAAATAGTGGGTAGGAGGAGATCGAGGCAGTTTTATTGACGGGTGACCATTGAGGGTCCGAACCAATTTTGAGCGGATTAGTGAAGGGATAAGATAGGGGTTAATAGAGTTACTTTTGGTGGGGCAAGGGTTGACCGGAGCCAGCGGTGGGTAGCGGAAGGCGGACGGTTGGGAGGAAACAGAGGTGAATGACTCATTCGGATTATTCGTTTGGTAATAGGTTATAAATGTTAATAGGTTATATATAGTATTACTTTTTTATGTTAATAGGTTATATATAGTATTACTTTTTTATGTTAATAGGTTACAAATTGATTGTTTACATACAGGTTTTTGCATTTCAATGATGGGCATACAGTATTGCCATTCCATTAACATGTCATGTTGCATATATGCATTTTCAATGCTTGTTTTCTGAATGTTTAGGACGTAATGACAAACATACATTTATAAGATAAATGTTATTGCGAAAAAATTTAACAGTTACACAATAATTTACATGTAGTATTATAGATTAAACAGCCCACACTTTCCGGACACCTTCATGATGATTTTTTTCAACCTTGGTATCATTTCTACGTCGTCGATATTGATCAATTTACACGTGGCATATATTAAATTAGTTTATTGTTAATTTTTCTGCGATTGTTTTCATCAGTACCCTTGCGCTCTTTTACTTACTCCTGCAGTAACTCCTTCACTCATTTTTCTCTTTTGCGTGCTATCGCACACTTGCAAAAGGTACCATATAAGCAGATGGCTGAAAAAATCCTTCAAAGGAGAAGATCCCGGTATGGATTATTTTCAAAATGCAAATTATTTCCTCTAGGCGTAGCACAGCAGTGTTGCAGAAGCAAGCGCTGCCAGGCAGTCTGACGGAGGTATATGGGATCTGCAACCGAATCGCTTACGTTACCAATTCTTGAGAGGGGTGAAATCGCCCACTCAATGCGGGCAAAAATCTGACATGTGAGTTTAAGGAGCAGGGGACGGCGAGCGACGGCATGACGATTTGGTGGTTGGTCAATTTTATGAAAATTCTTAAATGTGTCAGTAGCCCGTAGTAAAAGAGACATGTTAGAGGTCACAGATCCAGAGAATTCTTTCCATTTTTATATTTCAGTGTGTACTATTTTTCAGGCGGATTTGCGGTGTATGTCGCAATAGAGTGACTACTCTTGATGTTAGCCATTTTGGAGCAATAATTGCGGTGTATTCTGCTGGCGTGTGTTTAGATGAAATAACGTGTGCATAATATCTATGAAAAGAGACGAATTTTTCGTGTGGTAATAGTTTCGTTTGTGTGTGCATGCATCGCTACAAGCGTGTGCACTTATTTAAGGACAGAAGCGGCGTGCTTCAGTTAAATCATTCACAAAGAACAGGCTGTACAGATAGTAAAACTGAATAGTGCAAAGACGGCTTGAAAACCAAGGGTTAAAACTCTCGCTAAACTAAGTGTTACAAAACACGTTTCACTCCTGTCGCGAAGCTAAATTGAACAGTTTAAGTCATGAGTGACTTCTACTATTTATTGGCGCCACGAGTGTCTAAAACGATATACAACATATCGACAGGTGCGGGCAGGAATGACGCCTGTGAGAGCAGTCAGACGAATTCCAATTAAGTCGCTGTTAGCGAGACGAACAGGGTGAATGGAGAGAGATTCGACGGTAGAGCGTGTGACAGTGAAGAGTGGAATGGTGTTAAGTCTACCGTGAAGGGTAGTGAGGGCACTATTCGTAGTGTTACCAAACGATACCGAAGCCTGAGCGGTGGGTATAGCGAGCACAGAGGTGTGGCCTCTCATTTTGAAGGTGGGAGTGAGAACGATTCAGTTCTGCAAAGAAACTGTAGTGTAGTAAAGCCGTAAAGGTTGGTATTATCGAGACAGACAATAACCACCTAGGGTTCACCCTAGAGCGGTGAACCCTAGAAGAGAAGATGGCGGTCCAGAGAGAGTTGCGCCAGCCTCACGTGTGAATGCAGTCATGAATGAAGTTGGACGTGCTCAATGTGCAGATGGTCAGGAGAACATTCGTACGACGGAGACCCGTAAAGATAAAATGATTATGTAAAGACCTCCCAATCTTTTTAGAAGAGATGCAGTAAATGTCAGACTAGAGGATATCTACAAACTAAGTGTAGTAACAGAATAAATCGGCACACAGAGAGTTACTCATGTAAAAAAGGGGACAACTTACAGAGAAGTGTTCGATTTTTTTTTCAAATTTAATCAATGGCCCATGTTCAAGGGGCCAGCATCAGCGCACGTCTCGCTTAAACCGTAACCCTGCATTCTCTTACGCTCGCCGAACGATCCATCCAATAGTATCTAATGAGAATTTGTGAATGACTGCAAGTTGCTGGGAACGGACACCGATTCTGATCAACTCCGAGTTTCGTTTCATTAAGCAATCAGACTTGTTTGATTGAGAGTGTGTTTGTGTTCAGGATCTTACGGTGGTGAATGAGACGCGGTGGCAGGATGAGTTTGATGTGTTGCACTATAAAATATACGAACCGCAGATTGACCGGTGTGTGTCTATTTCAAACAAGACAGTAGGTGGTGAACGAGAGTGCACCACCGTGCGAGTACCTAACGTGACTTTATTAATTATCAGAAGGACGCTCGCAGGATTGTCAAAGACAGCTTCAACAAGGAGACGCAAAACACGTATCATCATTTAGAGTGAAAAGCTACCGAACAGTTAAACTATAGCTTAATGAATGAACGACATATAAACAGACGTTCTTGTAAATAGTTCAAGGTACATGGCTGCCCTAGGACGATATGTCTACACTGGTGCCCTAGGTAGCGTGAACCTAGTTCACTGGTGCCCCAATGGTCCAATACTAATGTCGTATGTAATATCGAAGAGTGGCTGCGCCAAAGCGTACGAAGTTAGCGATCATAACCGCTATAAACAGTCCAATCGCAGTACTGGATTGATGTAAGGCGACTGAATTAGAGGAATCAAAATGTATGGAAATATGTGGAAAGTAGCCAGACGCCAGCATACTAACACCCATCTTCCAGATGAAGCTGATTTAGTTCATGTAGCGACAAGCGCCCATGCGCGCGTGACTGATTGATCCAATTCAATTCCAGAGGTGGTAACTAAACCAGACGAGACAATGGGCTACACGAATTCTTATTTATTTAAAATAATAATAGTATAATTTTACGATTTTTCATCAGTATCTTGTGACGCATAAACGAATATGCGGAAGCAAAAGGTATAGTCCAGAACACGCTGGGAAAAAATAATATGAAAAGGAATTTCTCATTCCACGTTGGCATGAATCACCTAAAGGTATCATTGTCAGAATCAAAAAGTAAACGCCACGTATTGTGGTTGAGTATTGTTTGATGAATCATTACCTGGTCCCATAATTGCTTGTGTATATCGTGGACTGATTTGACACTCAGCGTCAGTCAGCAGTTATAAAATGCCAATGGGAGTGTTCTAATTTCAAAAAATACTCTAGGTGCCGAAATGCGTTCCGTGCCCGCCGAGAGTTTAAAAATTCTCTCAGTTGCGACCGTGCCAATAATGGACACGCAATATATTGAACAAACTTTAAGCAGTGGATGAATTACCACAATTATTCAAGTTATCAGATATGTAAAAATGCACTTTCAATTGAGAACACTAGGGATCAATCGAAAGTACGTTTTGTCTACTAACTATAAACGTTTTAAAAATATAAATATGTACTGGAAGGTAAAGTACAGTTAATTTTTCTATTTAACATGTTTTACCGTCCGTAGGAGTTAACAGCTATTCGATGACAGTAGCTAAATGTCAGATATAAGTGTAACAGAGCCGTTTACAAACGCACAGAGAGGTGTGAATAATAGCAAAGCAATTGGTCAAACGTAACGTTAACATCAGTAACATTTTTTTGCATTTCCAAAATCAAAATCAAATCCTAGCTGTCAACGTCAATTGACAGAACCAAGTGCTAGCTATCAATGTATATTGCTAAATCACACGCAGAGCCGAGCCAATTAACAAAAAGGTCAAGCAGACTAAACCATTTTGAGAGTTGTGGTTGATTGAATTGTTCACGAGAGTTAGTTAGAATAGGAAAACTATTTAAGATTTTTTGTCCTGTGTTATAAATACACTTCATCAATCTTGGTTTTACCATTTGTGATATTTCATGTGGTAGAATATAAATCCGTCATCATGTTTAAATTCGATAGTTTTGAGACAATGTATTTATCTTTAGTTGAAGTATCTTCAAAAGCCATTCTTCTGTAACTGGATCGTACACTGTTCAAAAATTAGAACCACATATATCCAAACTGGAGATTATCAAACACATTTTAATTGCATTATTCTATGGACATTACCTTATTTTATGGTTATCAATGACGGTCATGTTGATCCAACGCTCGACCGTTACTAGTCAGGAAGACGGTTCTATGATGTTTACTATAAACTACCTTAATTCCCTATCCTACATGATAGGTATTAGCCTAAAACTATCTCTACGTCACTAATTAGGTTTCTAGTCGCGATAGTCATAATATGGTCTTAGCTTCATGTAGATGGAGTTGGAATCAGTATTCCTTCTAGGAATGTTGTTATTCATGCGAATGCCGAAGCACTGAAATAAATCTACACCGTGTGAATGATTTGTGACAACTGGGTTCAGCCTTATGGCGGATAGACTGCACTCGCCTCACTTCAGGGCACTAGATACACTAGTGGAGGAAAACAGCATCTCAATTACCAAACCAGTTCACTGTACCATCTTTATCCATAATCATTGACTACTGTACTAAAATAATCCATATTATCTCATACGTAGAGATTTAACTCCAACGTTACTTATTTGGTGTTTCTTCATTTATATTTACATGCATGCACACTTAGAACAATTTATAAGAGAGGTGGTAATGGAATGAAGCAGGCAAGATCGGAGAGGGAGAGAGAGGTGTGTTCCCACGACTCTCGACCAAGTCCTGCTACACCGTGATCACATCCCCATGAGCCGGTATACATGCGTCTATACAGATGGAATGTCTTCCCGGTGGTTGGAGCAGACAGATATGTTTTGCACACATCCCCTCCTAAGAAGAATTTATATTGGCACTTATCATAACTGAATGATGATCCGCTGACGAGCGGTCAAGGCTGCCTTCCGAATTGGTCGGATAGCGTTTGGTTCGTTTGCACCTGTGGAATTGGGATTATCTCAGGTGCCATTGACGGTGGACCCCGCGTCGTTTACACGGTCTGTGCTTACTTGTTGTGGCGACGTCGTGCCATGACTCTGCGGCTCTGGTGGAATCTCAATGGGTTCCATTACTTGCACCTACCGCGGGTACAACAGAGTCGCCGATCGACTGACGATGCCCCCTCGAATTTTGAGTTTCACGCTTCTCACGTGACCGTCTCTACCTGCGTGGGTCTCGATGATTCTACCAAGACTCCATAACAGTCTGGGGCCCTCATCGTGGATCTGAACTATATTATCTACCTTGGGTGCAATGAATTCACTGAAAGGTTAGGTATCCCTTTCTAAACCTTGTCTGGAAACGATGCAGAATCTTCTGGACGTTTCTCTGACGTCGTGATAAAAGCTCTGTTGTGAACATGGAGGGATCAAATATTTTCCTCCGGATCCATAGTTGCCGCTGGCGTGCAGTCCAGACGATGTCCGAGCATCAGCTGGGACTGTGTGAGGGGTTGGTAATCATCAACACAGTGGGAAATAGAAGTTAGCGGACGGTCATTAAGGTCCACTTTTATTTTTCAGAGTACAGTGTGTAGTTCATTTTCCGCCACCACGACACTTGTAGAGTTTTTTGTAGACAAAGCTTGACTATCTTCACGATCCGCTCAAAGATGTCTCCAAATGCCACTTACATTTGTTTTTATTCCGAGTTCTCCGAACCGTGTGATGTTCCTCCTAGGATTTGAGTATCATGGAGGAACTCACAAAGTTTGACCCAATGTCACTTATCAGCATATGGGGGTAGAAGCGACGAGAGGAAAACTGTTGAAAAGTTTTTAAGAAGGCATCTGCAGACAGATCCCTAGCAACTTCCATGTGTACTGCTCTGGTGGATGCACATGTGTACAGTGCAATGTAGAGTTTTTCAATTCGAGTTCCCTCTTTCACATGAAGGGGACCGGCAAAATACACACCGGGAAGAGCGAATGGACGAGATTGACATACCCTGTACCCTGGAAGGGGAGTGGTTGGTGTTCCACGGTAATGTGTCCCACGTTCTCTTCTGAACCGCATGCAATTTCTAATTGCTTTTTTTTTATTGTCTGACCCTGGGAATTCACCATCGTAGACGTAGGCTTGACATTGTGTATTTTTTCTATGATCATTTTTGTAATCCGATGTTTGGTAGGTAGCAGGACTGGACACTTCAAAGAGTTCTCGATTTCGGCCTCTGTGATTCTGCTCACCACCACTAGCTTGTTAGCCTTGTGGTTAAATTTAACTGCTTCATTAATGGAGTGATACCCTTGGGACTTGATTTGCGAATGAATTTCATCACATCCGCATACTCCTCCTTTTGAATTTCCTTTACCACCCAATATTCGTCCAATTCCATCTCCTCGAGTGTCAAGTTACGTTCATTACCTTGTTTCTTTGACCTTTTATTGATTTCACCATGGTGTATCACCTTGAACTCCAGACAATCAATGTACCTTTTTACCCACCCATAGGTGATTATTCATTTTCTGAACGTGCTGCATTTGTTTGCTACCGACAGTAGGAATGACTCTGGGGGTGGAAGCTCTTCTGCACTATTAAGTGTCACACTCTGCACCTGTGCAGGAAAGGCGACAGAACATACAGTAATGGGTAAAAAAATCTTTCATCTTACACGCAAATTCTTTTCGTTAACTCTTTCATGACGTTACACGGCGTTTCGATACATCCTCTACCCGCCTGAGGCCCAGGTGACGCAGGTAATGGCATTTCGCCAGAGTAAAAACGGCCAACAGTTATTGCGCTCCGTGCCCTGAGAGACGGATTGCTTCCTGCTAACAAAGCAAGAGGCCGGGAGAGGAGGGAAGATTGATCCATGAAGGTAAAGTGAACTTGCTTTCAGTTGCATGTAGCTTGAATATAAAATTATAAATACTCGAAACTCGCTTGCAAGAAGCTAACCAATTATTTATAATTTGATATTTTGCATGCTGGTATACATCAGTATAGTAGTTCGGAAAGCTGCCTTGCCATCAGCTGTGATAAAGATGTACCAACGATGTGCATCGTCCTTAGGGATACTTATTCATCACACAGCTGCTGCGCTGCGATTAACAAGTGATGGAACGCGTGATTAGCTCACAACAGCTCTTAAAGACACCTGCGACGTCATTTAAGACGACCTGTTCTCTTCACAGCCGCCGTGACTGAGCCGTGTAAGTGATGGCACAGACCAGTATCAGCTCTTCCAGCGATGGACAAATCACCCAAGGGAACTTGTTCCCCCCACATCTTCAAGGTGGCGCATAGAACCGGATGGCGCAAGTCAGCGCCCAGCGCCCAGAAGACATGCAAGCTATATGTAGCGGCCCAGCGAGACATTCCCTTCTGGCCACCTGGGCTGCTCATAGCACGGAAAGGTACGAGGCAGCATCTTCCAGCAACCCTGCCAGCGACGAGCAGCGTCCGCCTAATTTCTGTATTGATGTGGTAGATTAATGAATGTTTATTCATTTGTGTGGTGTGTTTCACGTAATATGGGAGTAATAGTGAGATTATTTTTATTTTTTGTATTGCGGATGGTATTAGCTTCTTGCTCAAGGAAATTTTCGGGTTTCATCAGTTTCAGAGCAATGTACGCCGGCTGTGGCATTTATGATGAACTTCGGGAATGATTAACCACATCTCCGTCCAAGCTTACTCCATTTTAGTTGTAATTCCTGTGTGTTATGTTCAAAGGTTAAGTGACTTAATCCATGACCATGCTAGGACTGACTATATGGGCGGAGGAGAGTTGATGGTAGAACAGCGAGCTCAGATGAAATGTGACGGAAAGGAAAAGGCTGTTCAGGCATCTGCTAAAGAAGCTAACTCTCTTTGTTAGCGTTGGAACACAATTACATGATTCGACTCAGGTTCCCAGATTGTCTTGTAGGTAACAAGAACTAGTTTTAATCATGAATCAATAGACTTGCTACTTCAGCATGCCGGCCAACCTTCTCGGAGGTCCGTCACGTGGCCCTAGGTCATTTCCCTTCCTGTTGCGCATCATAAGCCAGTCAAGCCCAATTGCTTCTCCAGTGTAAATCTCGCTCCGGTGACACACAAACCGAGCAAATTATTACAATCCATCGTCTGGCAATGGGTTTTGAATTAACAAAAAAATAATTAAATTCTTGAATATAAGAAATGAAACTTCATTTTCAAATACGTTATTTGAATTAACGAAAACAAGAGTTCAATTTCAATTCGTGGCAGCTCATCTCTAGGGGCCGCCGATTTGGATTACATGGAGCGAAGTATTATTCATAATAGTATCATCAGTGAACATACGGAAAATGTCTATTTTGACAAAATAATCACGACTACATAGCGTTGGGAAAACCACTGACACGCCTGTCTTAAAAATAACAAATACAAGGAGTGGATAAATAACCAAATACATGGGTGTAGCAAAACAAAAAGTACATGGTGTGAGAAATCACGTACGCCCGGGTTTAGAGTCCCGAGAACATGGGGTTGGGACATCGGTATTTGCTACCATATTGTAATAAGAAGTCTACATTATTGTACGATAACAAATGTATTGATGGACGACATGAATTGAAGAGAAAATATGAATACAACCTGGAATTGGGAAATCGAAAATGCACTAACATACTGTAAAGATAGGTCTAAGCCTTGACAAAAGTGTGAATAGGCAACATAAGCTATACCTAAAAAGTTATACATAAAATACATACCTAACACTGAATATACAATAGACACACTTCATGACCGCTAGGAAATGATTAAACGTTTGATAATCAGATGTGGCTCATTCGTAAATGTTGTGGTGGTAGTACTGTATTTGCAAACATGTTAAAGAACAGAATGCATTTTCTAGTTATTGGTATTATGTATTTATTTTATATATGTAGGCAAAGTTATGGCTTTAAATTGATCGGACAATATATGTTCATTAGGTCTATTCATGAAGGACGTGTCCGATTCAATATTTTTGAGGCTTGTTGGGATGTTGTTCCAGGTTTTTGGTCCAGTGATCGAAAAAACTCCATAGGCAGTCTCTGTTTTCCTGTGTTCAACGTGCAAAGTATCATTATTTCTTGTGAATCGATTGTTCTTTTCACCTCATGAATATATGTGCCTTTGGCTGTCGGGTAAATGTTTTTCTACAAGATTTTTATGAATTCTGATCGATTCATGGAGTACCAGTTTGTTGTCGTTATTGAGCTGCTGCAATTTTTCGAGGAGAGGACTTACGTGGTCTCGTCTTCTGTGGTTACCATCGTATGTTATTCTCTCCGCAAAGTTAATTCAACGTAGCACTTTATCTCATTGAGTTTCGAAGCATTTTCCCAAATTGAAAGAAAGTAGTTCATATGAGAGAATACTAAAGCATGGACAATCAGTAATCTTGATTTGAAATTAAATTATTTTTTTGTGAAGTTTGAGAACAAAAGTGTTCCATTCAACTTGGAACACAGAGTAGTAATGTGGTGTTTGAAAGAAAAATCGGGATCAAACCATACTTCCAGACTAATAAATTTGTCTTCAACAGGTATGTCAGATTTGCCTATCTTGAAAAAGGAATTCAGCGGAACTGCTTTTCTTTTCGAGTTCGTGCCGAACGAGATGCATTTTGTTTTTTTCGAGTTGAGCTAGTGTCCATTTTTATCATACCAAAATTTCAGATTATTCACGGCTGTCTCAGCGTCGTCCTTCCGCGCATTCATATCTGACGGTTTTCGGGAAAGCAATATTTGAACATCGTCGGCATACATTACCATTCTCGCTTGATTTTTTGGTAACTTACAGTAGATGTCATTTACAAAAAACAGGAACATCGAAGGCCCGAGTATTGAACCTTGAAGGACCTCGAAGTCATCTGTGACCGGATATGACACAGTTGTGTTATAAAGTTTAACTGATTGTTACCGAATCATCAGATAATTTTCGAACCAAGTAGGGTCTATTCCTATGTTACGGAGCATGCCGAAAAGAATTTTATGGCTTACACTGTCGAATGCTTTCGATAAGTCTAGCAATACCAGCAGAGATGTCTGCCATCAACAATTTTTTTGTACAAATCTTCAGTGATGGTCATAAGTGCGTCTTCAGTTGACAACTTTCGCCAATAAGCATACTGGCAGTCATTGAACAGCTTGTTCGATTCAAGGTAATCAATCACTATGATAGATATTACCTTTTCTAGAATTTTGAATATAT
>SDVV010017758.1:0-13917 GCA_016164225.1 Gammarus roeselii
TTTGTTTCGAGTAATGTTAGGTGTTCGCTCGTTAGTAGGCTTGAGTTCAAAACTTTTGTAAGCATTTACGCATATCTCGGTGATTGGTTTGGGTGTTGAAGCGTTAGCGAATTTTATGTATGGTATTACTGTTGGAATAATTTTTTTTGTTGTTGTAATGTTGGATGTGTTGCTCTTACCATTTTCGTCTATTATAACGAATATTGAACAAATCCACTCAAACATTTTACTACAGATCTTGTGATGTAAGGTCCGTAGTCAACAAGATCTAGGATATTAATTATGTTCAAGGTACATAACTAGCGAAATATACATCAATGTACAACAACGTAGATCAAATATCAATGAATTCAAAAAGGGTTACCATACACTATATACTGTACATAAATGCCCAGGCAACCTAGCATAAGTCATCCTAAGAAATAGTTATGTATTTTATTAAAGTTTGATGCTTATGTATGATATTGTTATGTATGGAACTCTCCACTTGGGCTGTATATTTAACATTCCATAAGCAGATTAAATACACTTCTCCAATTTGTATCCAGCAAATATCTTTTAGCATTGGTTTAGATTCCAGAATTTTAATCGATATCTCTGTTACATGTTTGGATGAGACTCAGCAGGTAGGATCCAGAAGAACAAATTCACTGTTGCAAGGTTTTTATTGTGGATCGGTAATACGCGATGTTAGGTTCAAAGATCTAGTCATCCTAACAACTTGACCAATAGCTATCAATTTTTCAATAAACTTAGATTGTTTTGTACGATATTAAGTCATTATTTCATGCGATATACATGTCAAATCCCTCCACACGGCTTATTTTACGTCGTTTTTTTAATATCACGCATCAGGTACACCCGTACACGCTTGTTACGCATTTGTAGGGTGTGTCACGGGACAAAGTAATCGTATACAGGGTCGACGCAGACATATCCCGGCACAATATAGGGGTATTCAGGATTGCTGCTGTCACAATGTAGACACATTTGTAAACGTATACAGGGTTGGTTAACATCGGAAGCATATTACCTCTGATCTGCGATTTTTTTTCCATTGGAACGAAGTACCTTGCTTTTGTTACAAGACATTTAATGTGGATCAGATTCACGACATGTTAGGTTAAAAGATTGTCATTCTAACCTAACCAATCCTAACTAAACCTAACCTAACCTTTTCTAACCAAGAATGATGTATTACCGATAGACTTTTCGTGCTCACATGATACTTATTGATCGATTTATGATGTATTCATATCCATCCTCTCCACTTGGCTCTACATTTTAATCTATCCTTTGCAGTTTTGATATACACTTCCAATTTCGATCTAGCAAATTTCATTCTTTTTCATATGCAAATTACATCGTGTTTTGATTGTTGTACCTATTTTTCGTATGATTCTTGATTTTTACATGTTATTTCCACCCATCAAAATCTAACCTTATGTACGGTATTCGATCATTGAAATATACATGTGAAGCCCTCCATACAACTCTAAATATCCCTTTAACATATGTTATATATCCCGGTTACTCGAGACTTGTATTAGTTAGCAGAGAGACGCCATTTTCAGACTTGGATGGATTGAATGTTATAAGTAATTCATAGTCACCAGCTTTATAAAATAGGATACATGGTCTCGCACTATGTTTTCTTATTTTACTTCAATATCTCCACTTTGCTCTACATCCGTTGATGATTTACACCTTGTATTTACATTTTCCTTCCTGCAATTTAAATTTTCTCAGTGATGACATTTCAGATGCCTACACAAACTACTGCCGTTTCCATATTTAGATTCTGGTGGAATTGAGGCCCAAATCAAATCCATATTTAGATATTTTTGTTTCTTCTCTGCAAATATGGCACACCCCCAGTTCTCCATTAATATTGTAATGACGCAAAATCAAGCTATACCCCATCTTTTCAGATCAGGATCAACACGACGACGGAGCCAAACCTGATCCGAATCTGATTCATATCACACAATCGGTATTACATCTAGATCATTTACCCAGAGGCAGGTTAATGGCTTCGTTTCATACCGCGAAACGTATACTTCTACTGATTTCGACAATTCGATGTTACCTCCGACTAACTGACTTGATGTATTTTTAATGCAATTCATTGCTTAACCTCTGAATTAAGGATAATATAAACATTAAATTAAGGATTTCCAAGAATTATTATTTTTTATTGGCATTACAGACCTTGCTGGCATCATCAAAACCAATTACCTCGTTTTGTCATTCGAAACAGCACTGTTTGTACATCAAACCATACCAATCACCACTAAATTACAGGTTCCTCTCAATCCTTCATATACTCTATATCTTTGATGCGAATAACGAAGGCTGTTCCATTCCCGTGAGTCGACCAATGTATTTCTTCTTGAACCCTAATTATTTGGAACTTCTCCAATTCGAAGTCATTCTCATCTACATAATCGAGAAATTTTTGCATACGATCCAGATTTTCTTTTGTTCTTGGGTACAATTTGTTTCCCCACCACCTCGGCTTTATTAGTCATGATTTCGAGATAATCTTTCTTATTTCCCTTAAACTTTGTTACATAAGACTATAACGTGTCGCCGTTAGTTACCCAAAACCGACTTTCTTTTTCCTTCATTCATATATGAATATCTCCCACTCTTTTGATTGTTTTACCCATTCTGAGAACGGATATTTTGAACACCAGTCCATATTTGTTTGATCAGACTCGTATTCTCGGAGATTTCTTCTTCCAACACTTGTAAACAAGTTTTTGAGCTGCGAGTGTTCATTTTATTTTTCTATGACTAAACTTTAGTCTCCGCTTGATCTCAATGTAACGATGACTCAATGCATCTAGCTACTATAAGTTGATTACATGTTTTCGCACAAAACTTTGTCTAACATTGCTCGCCTACCGACCCTGTGTAGCTACATCGTGCCAGCATCAACCCTGTATACGCCTATTTTGTGCCAGGATATGTCGGCGCGACCCCTGTATACGATTACTTTGTCCCTTGACCGACCCTACATATGCGTACGAAGCGTGTATGTGTGTACCTGGTGTGTGATATTTGAAAAGAATGATGTGAAACAGAGCCGCGTGGAGGGATTTGATATGTATATCGCTCACAATGACTGAATATCATACATACCCATTTAAGTTGAATGAAAAATATACAATTAATGGGTTAGTTGGTTAAGATGACTAGATCTTTGAATCAAACATCTCGTACAACTGATCCACGTTGAAAACCTTGCAACAAATGAAGTGAATTTGTTCTTTTGGATTCTACCTGCCGAGTCTCATCCAAACATGTAACAGATATCTATAAAAATTCTGGAATCTAAAGATTTGCAAAAGGATATTTGCTGGATCAAAATTGGAGAAGTGTATTCAATCTGCTAATAACATGCCAAATATACAGCCCAAGAGGAGAGTTCCATACCTACCAATATCATCCATAAGCATCAAATTTGAAGAAAAATAGGTAACTATAACTTAGGATGACTGTTAGGTTAAGTTGACTAAGCATTAATGTAGATGGCAGTGTATGGTAACCTTTTTTGAATTTATTGCCATTTGATCTATGTTGTCTTACATTTAAATATTTCGCTAATTATGTGTCATAGGCATAATTTATATCCTAGATCTTGTTGACTGCGGATCTTACATCACAGATCTGTAGTTAAATGTTTGAGTGGATTTATTCAATAATCGATATAACAGACGAAAATGGTGGGAGTAACACGTCCAACATTACAGAAAAAAATCCTATTCTAACTGTATACCATACGTAAAACTTGCAAGCGCTATAACACCCATAACAATCAGAGATATGCGGTAAGTTTACATGAACGTTTTGAACTCTACAGTCTACTAATGAGTGAACACCCAACATGACTTAAAACTAATCGATATTACTTGACATGTAACAAACAAAGTGAAGAAATATAAATGTAGGTACATACGCTGGTAAAGATTGGTAAAAACTACGGAGTAAAGTGAATAAATTTGATATGAATGAAGCTTGAATCAATAAAAAAATACGTAACAAAAGTATGAAAACGTGGAAAAAAATATAATCCTTGATTTGATTAGGTTAGGAAGAGTTAGGTTACCGGGCCCCCTCTACATAACAAACCTTTAGTGAAGGATGTTTTAGTAGATATTGTGTGCACGAATAAGTCAGATATTCTGAATTGGAACGCAATCTCATAACAAAGCCTGAATTAATCCATAACTCCTATGTGCATAAACTGCAAACGGATCACGAACATTAATAAAAATAAGGCCTGCGGGAATAAGCATCTAGTAAAGATATACGAGCTTTAACATAATTGAGATGTACATTAAATTATTGAAGAATTTAAACACCAACTCTACACAAATTCGGTACAGATTCTCCAAGACTATATGGAACCGGACCCAAATCCAATGTCGAGAGGTAAAACATATCAATATTTTAGATCATAACACTCGATTAAGCGTATTTTATACCCAACATTCCATGAAAAACAACAAATTTATATCTAATACAGATACATTCCTATGGTAACCGTTCAAAAACGTATAACTGCGAAAATTACTAAGAAAGATCCTCTACTCAACCCAAACCGACAATGATTACCTGTTATTTACGGTGTATCCTACTACACCCAGATAATAAATCCTACTCCAAAATCCCACGTGATCTTGTTCATGACTAAGATCGTATACTAATAACATAACAGCATAACTGTTATACCGAAAAAAAAATCTGACAAAAAAATAACATTGAGTTCATGCGTGACTAATAATATTACGGCATCCGTTCAATCTGAATGAATTCCTTTAATCTTACCACTGTATAATTTCTATATTGGGACGAAATCGAAGCCCACAGTCATAACAACGAACTCTACAATGCTTTACTAGGTCACTTCTCAGCAATCTAGCACTGATGAAGAACTAAATTTAGAGGTAACAGACAGTCATGGTACAATACCTCAGACAAACCATGCACCTGTTTAGTCAATCATATGTGATCAAGGTCGAGAAAAGTCACATCCTGAACATAACCAGGAATCTATACACAGGTACGGTTGTCAAGAACAGGGCTGACATGAGTCTTGAAGAGTGTGGCCATAAAAATCTGGGCATCTGTTCACTGACTACCTAAGTAAATCATTATAACGATAAGCAGCTTGTCAGATGACCTCTCTAACAAACGCACGGAAGTCAAGACTGACATCCAAAAGAACTTGAATCAAGTTGAACTTGGACGAACTCCTAACTACCACCAAGGAGTGTAAGTCGCCTCTACCCCATCCACCCGGTAAATAGTCTTCGATAAACGTTCAACTATTGGCTTGCTAGGGATCAACGACAAAATTCCACCAAGATCCAGTACGGATTTACACCTCTTCAACATACACCCCTATGATTATCGTGGAAAAATATAGTACTACAATGATAATAATAAAATAACTACGTAATTCTCTACTCTGCTCTAATTCACATTGAAATTGTGATACACTAAGGGTATCCATGATAGTGAATCGGAAATAAACGTTAACTCAGCGAAATTCTGCCTAAGGGACTATTTCCTCCTAAACATTGAAGTAGTGTTCAACACTAAATATACAATGAAGTAACAACAAGACCAAGTTTGTAACGAATGAAATCTTCTATATGTCATATCCCCGTCAAATATTGTACCAGGATGTAAGAAGATATATTAAACACTATAAATATAAAAGTTGTTACTATTTTAAACCTGAAATACCTAAATAGCAGATACAAACGTATCATATCGTAATATTTCGATAATGTATACAATACCCGGAACCTTGGATCAAAAATGTAAACTGTACAGCGAACATACTCAACTCAAAAACACGTACTAAAACTGGCAAGATATAATAAAACAAGAAGAATGATGCAATAACCGACCCAATATGCCTAAAAGAGTGTGCTACATGGACGATGCAAACCTAAAATATCCTGAAAATTCTACAACTGTATGAGAACTTAAAAACTACTACAAAATTCAACATAAATCAAAGTATCATTACTAAGTATACGCAATACAATATAATAACTTACAATAAATCCATATCTTTCAGCTACTTACGCTATTGGAACACTGCGTTAATGTAACTGATAAACCCGGTTCAAAACTGGATAATAAGTTCTTGAGTAAACAGAATCTAGTGACGAAGCTACTGCATTATAAGATAAATGTAAATCAACCTGCCGACTGTCAAACTAATAAGCCATACTATTCCTATAGATTTTATATACATAAGAAATAAATAAATCGAAAACACGCCAAACATTGCTTAGAATTCAATTTCAGGCTGGTAGCAAACAGGGCCGATCGCGCACTAAGGCTGCAAATTGAGTTGTAAAACATACCTACCACACTATCCCTATTAACAGTAATAACAATACATAAAATGATACACGAACAAAACACACAGAATATCCCAGTCCAATCGCTTAAGAAACCAACCTCCGAAGAGTAAATTATACCCCAACTAGATGAGAATTCAAATAGATGAAGAGAAGAAATATACAGAAACATGAAACCATCCATAAATATATAAAGATACAGACACAGAAACATAGCAAACATGCCACGGAAAAAAATACTGATAGGACAAAGAACAGCTAAGAATATCCTCGCCTAATTTTCCAAAGCATATCCAACGGTTTTAACGTTCAATACTGCTTGTAAATTATTATGTAACTGTTTGATTTATTATCGATAAAAAATTGTCTTATAAATGTATTATTATTACCCCTAAGCATTCAGAAGACTAGCATTGAAAATGCATTAACGCAACATGACATGCAATGAAAATTGCTATATAGTATGCTTAGCATTGAAATTCGAATACCAAAGGTAGTGTGTAAACGTTCCATTTAAATAACCTGTTAACATACCTTATGAATAATCCGAAAGCTGTCCGTCCATCCGTCCGAACGAGTCACCCGTTAACCGCCTGACCACTCCTGCCGTCCGTGAAAATACGGGGCTCAAACTCCGTAGACTGAGAGTATCTCTGTATTCCTATCTATATTCCATCATTAATAGCCGTTTCGTCGTTACACTATGTACTTACAGGCCTGGCCCTATATTGTTCGCCTTGTAATTACCAGTGTTTTTGTTACGGTAGTTGAAAATTCGCATTGGAGGGGAAAATTGTTGCAATACACTTCAGCTCGTCGCTAGAAAGTAGTTGTTCTGCTGGTAGACTCGAATCTGTCGAACAGAGGTTTCCAAATGACCGTCGTGACTAATTGGCCCCCAGACTCAGTCCGGCGATATCGTGGGAATAAATAACTTTTTGTTTTCGTGGTCTTCATAGCTAATTATATTTGATCGAATTTCGATAATTTTATTCACAACCTTTTTGGTTAAGACTTCAAGCATTTTGATCGAGGGTCTGGATGCTTTTCGGGTGTATGCTGCTCGGAGATTTAGTTTGTTTTGCTAATGTTCTACAGATACTCTTGTTTATTGCAGAGGGTTTATTCACTAGAACTCCTATCCGAGGAGATCTAAGAGGGATGATGCCAATTATTGACATGTCCTGTTAAACATTGGTCTATTCTTTCGAATTTGTTTCATTTTGTTCAGTAGATTCCCATGCCCTACGGGGGAGCGTGCAATGACTCGCGTTGGGCTCCGGTGG
The DNA here is from genome assembly GCA_016164225.1 of Gammarus roeselii. Classification (NCBI taxonomy): domain Eukaryota; kingdom Metazoa; phylum Arthropoda; class Malacostraca; order Amphipoda; family Gammaridae; genus Gammarus; species Gammarus roeselii. The sequence goes on from SDVV010017758.1 coordinate 7,676, forward strand.
GAATGAAACTCTTATCGAATCTGTAGATTCCATGCTTTTTCCCTGCTTAACAAACCTTGGTGTATGAAATGGAAGCAAAGCCTTATTTGTCAATTAACTTTCACATCGTCCGTTCTCAGATTTACTATGTGCCAGGAATGAAGAGTTGTTTCATATCGTTACTGAACAGTCGAGGCAGCTGCAAGATCTTTATCAAAAGTTAGCAACGGAACGTCAGAAGGGGCAAGAAATGATTAAACTGAAAGAGGATCTTTACGAATCTTATGAACCTCAATTTCAATTCCTCCTCAACGAAAACCGAGAACTTACGAATGAAATTAACAAATTGAATCGATCACCAAACTCGTACCCTCCATCCCCAACCACTTGCTGTTCGTCATCTTTATCCTCTATTTCAAGCGATTTCAATCAAGAGGACGAAAATCGGCTTGAAAAATTCTTGAGTAACGGGGAAAAATTTGATGTCGAGTGTAAACCAGAAAATGTTGTGGCTAAACTGAAAGTGGTGAAAGGTTTCGTTCAACGAGATCGAGCGAAGATGCAAGTGAAGATGTGCAGTATTGTCGAGGGTGCAGAATCAAGGAAGAGAGAGCTGCTCGATGTTATAAAGGTACGCACTTTCATTTAGTAGTTATCGATTAAGTTGAACGCTCATGTTCTTTGCAGAAGAGGACGAAGGATTATCCCTCCAGACCTTTGGTCGTAGGGCCTTGGGTTTTATTGATCGGCTTGTTAAGCAAATGGCCTACCACTGCTCTTTCAAAATTGCATAAGTTGCCACCAAATTGGTCTGAATTTCATTTTCCCCTTTACCACGTTATAATGAGAATCCCATAGACTGCACAGGTCGTTCCATAGTTAGTGCTGGGACTTAGAACCCGCACGTTTACTTGCATTGTTTATAATATTTCAAATTTAACGTTGTTGGAAATCAGTAAAGCCAGTCAAGAGGCCTTCAAAAGTGAGCTCGCTGGAACGAATTAAGGGATCGATGGGGAGTAGATAAGACTCCTTTAAAGGAACCAGCATCCCCTCCGGAGTGAGTAATTTGGGGCGGATGGATGACTATTCATGTTATTGATCATCAACACTTTATTATAGTATTATATTTCTTGTTTCTTGGGCTCATTATTTTTCTCTGCCCTTTTTTCGTGATATATTTTGCATTGGTTTTCTATATATCGAGGCTGGGCAAGAAGAGGTGACCCAGGGAAGGGGGGTACTCATGGGACCCACGGGACTCGGGGGTCCCGGAGTATTCGAAACACGGGGGACTCTGAAGACCAGGAGGATTTGGGAGAACCACTTGACCCTTCTGGGGCCCTTTGGGACAATCTTGACACCCTTCGGGACACTTTCGAGAAACTGCAGGACCCACTTGAGGCCCCTCAGAATCCTGGAACCTTTGCTCCCTCCGACCAAATCTACGTTAAACATACTCTGAATCTACGTTGAAATTTCTCTGGATGAACGTTGAACCTACTCTGAATCTACGTTGAACCTACTCTGAATCTACGTTGAACCTACTCTGAATCTACGTTGAACCTACTCTGAATCTACGTTGAACCTACTCCGACTCTACGTTGAACCTACTCCGACTCTACGTTGAACCTACTCTGAATCTACGTTAAACCTACTCTGAATCAACGTTAAACCTACTCTGAATCAACGTTAAACCTACTCTGAATCAACGTTAAACCTACTCTGAATCTACGTTAAAAGTACTCTGAACCCACGTTTAAAGTACTCTGAACCCACGTTAAAACTACTCTGAACCCACGTTAAAACTACTTTGTATCTACTACTACCTACTCAGTATCTACTACTACCTACTCAGTATCTACTACTACCTACTCAGTATCTACTACTACCTACTCAGTATCTACTACTACCTACTCAGTATCTACTACTACCTACTCTGTATCTACGTTAAACCTACTCTGTATCTACGTTAAACCTACTCTGTATCTACGTTAAACCTACTCGGTATCTACGTTAAACCTACTCTGAACCTACGTTAAAACTACTCTGTAGCAACAGTAAACCTATTTTGTATCTACTACTACCTATTCGGTATCTACGTTGAATCTACTCTGAATCTACGTTGAACCTACTCTGAATCTACGTTAAACCTACTCCGAACCTACGTTAAAACTACTCTGAACCTACGTTAAAACTACTCGGAACCTACGTTAAAACTACTCTGAACCCACGTTAAAACTACTCCGTAGCAACGGTAAACCTGTTCTGTATCTACTGCTACTACCTACTCGGTATCTACGTTAAACCTACTCAGTATCTACGTAAAATCTACTCTGTATCTACGTTAAACCTACTCTGTGTCTGCGTTGAACCTACACTGTATCTACGTTGAATCTACTCTGTATCTGTGTTAAACCTACTCTGAACCTACGTTAAAACTACTCTGTAGCAACGGTAAACCTATTCTGTATCTACTACTACCTATTTGGTATCTACGTTGAACCGACTCTGTATCTACGTTGAACCTGCTCTGTATCTACGTTGAACCTGCTTTGTATCCGAGGTAAATCTACTCGGTAACTAAGGCAAACCTACTGTAACTACGGTAAACCTTTTCTGTAACTACGGTAAGCCTTTTCTGTAAATACGGTAAACCTACTTTGTAACTACGTTAACCTACTCTGTATCTATGATGAACCTGCTCTGTATCGATGTTGAACCTACTTTTAATCTACGCTGCACCTAGTTTGCCACTCTTCGTCCATGAAGGCAGGCGAACCTTCCAGAATCAGTCACATAGAGGCTCCGGTGGAAATGAGGCTCAAATCAAATTCAGAATCGACGGATCTTCGGGCCCTACGTGGGAGCTTGCAATGCTTCTCGTTGAGGCGCCGGTGGAAATGAGGGCCAATGCAAATGTGAAACTCTCAATTGTTGGCGTCCGACGTTCATACGATCCGATTTCGCTATCGCATCAACCCTCCTGTTTTGCTTCAGAGGCCAACTACGCCGCGTCACCGTTTATTGGTGATTCCACCGAATTCCAATTTGCGGACTTTATCTTCATGATCAGTGGTGAGTGGCTTGGCCGTTCTTTTTAAGTTTCCCATAGTTGGATGTCATGTCTATATCTAAGTGTATTCATCCAATTTCTTTCTTACCACAGGAGCGAGAAGAACAGTTGGCTTTGGCATTCGAACAGTTTGAACATGTGAAAGCAGTCTTCAACGACCTGTCTTCAAAACTAGCGTCCAGAGTGGACTCTTTGAAAACTGATTTGGAGAAAGAGAAGAAGATGAACCGCCAACTTCGTAATTCAATTAAAAGTATTGTTGAAAAAGGAACTTGTTCAGATTATGCAGACGTAATTGATATTGATGCATCATACTCTTCATCTAACATTGCAGACAACTGTGATGGTTCTAATGCAGCTTCAATTATCACTGGGTTTTCCTCCATTTCTGTGGCAGATTCGCCTATATCTGAATCCTTGACTCACAATACCGCTGCTTCGATGTCAGAAAGCGTGGTCAATTACATGGAAAGTCCAAACCCATTCAATCAAGAAAGGAAAGTCAATCCTAGTGATCTGGAGGATGTCCCTAATGAATTGAAGTCTTCGACTGATCTCCTGAATCGCGCTTCTGTGGCTGAGATTTTGAAAGTGAGAGATGTTAAAACTAAACTTCGAATGATGGAGTTGCAGGATATAGTTTCAAGGCAAACGAAGAATCTAGAATCCGTGTGTGCTTGTTACGCTAAATTGCAACTTGTTTTGCAGAAAATGAACAACGCTGAAAGAAAGTTTCTGAACTTGGTGAGTTTGTAACTGACAATATCGTCAATTGGGACCATCGTCATGGCATTACAGTAACTAGAATAGAAGTTAATGTTGGTCTGTGTTATGAGTAAGTTTTGATCGCAGAGGTACGAAACGGGGATTTTAAGAAGACGAGCAGCCTGTTGAAAAGGAGTGGGCAAACCTTTCATTTCCAGCAATTGTGCATGAAGTAAATAACTGTGAATTCGTTTTTCGGTTATAAAAAGCGTTGGTAAGGACACCTAGACAAACGTAGTTGTTTCGGATAATCCAACTGAGCGATCTTGGAAAAGGTAAGGTGAAGTTTCAACCTTCTATTTAATCGCTTTGGATTAGGATTTGGCAGTCTAGTTCTCAATAACTCTGCATGAAGTTATGGTTTGAACTTGACTTGACAACATTCTGGCCCCACATGCGTAAATTTTGTCATTTTGTTTGAGTCAATCGCTAGTTTATTCCGTAACTGCTTTCAGGATTGGCAATTCATTTCAAACCAAATCTTGATGATCTTCTATTTACAAGGATTAATTATGACCTACATACGTCACGAGGATCAGCACTACACGATTACGCTAATCTCATGATTATCTTTATGATAGACAATGATCTGGGTTGGCATTTGTTCTGTTGTGTGCAACTAAGGAATTTATTTCATTTCAAGATGAACCACAGCATGAAATACCACCCCTGTCACCGCAATGGATGATTGCCGAGACAGGGGTCACAGAAACTTTACTTTGCCAATCGAAAGTTCGACAAGTGGTCGTACAGTATTGAATCAAAATTTGTGTTTAAAAAAAAATCAATTTTTTTTACTATTCATTTTTTTTCACAAAGAAACCAAGTATTGCAACGGAAAATTGACCTTATTGTGCATTTTCGTAGAAGAGCTTTAGAGAAAGCATCCAAATAGATTTATTTATAAAAAAAATCCCCTTCGTGGAACTAATGATCTGTTGCTAAGTTATATTAAAAGAATATGAAGCTGAACGAAATTCTGTCATATAGTTTGATGCTTTCCTGTCATAAGACAACGGTGTGGGTGAGAAATTTTGGTTCTGCAAGCATAGCGAGTCATGTGATTAGATCACTACTTGCAATGAAAGAATCTGTCCTCCATCCCTGGACTACTCGTCAGAGTGCTCTGTTGATTGGATATCAGATTTCATCAACGATAGTCTGTCGATTTTGGTGCCTACGAGTTTAACTAGAATCAATTTTCCTCGTTCACGATTGGGATGAATGGATGATTCATTCTATAGATCATTAACACTTTATTTTAGTGATGTTCGTATACGCCTTGTGCTAAACAGCTACTGGAGTTAATGAAATTGTTTCCGTACCGAATACTAACTGGTGTTGCAGAGAACCCCTGCTATAGCACAGATTGGTCCCTAGTTTGTGCTGGGACCTTAAACCGCACGTAGCTTGGACTAAATATTTGAGGTCGTGTAACGTTAACTGTAACTCGCTATAGCCAGCTAATAGGCCAGCAAGAGTGAGCACCTAGGCCCCTGGCGCGAACCAGGGGGCCGATGGGGAGCCGAAATAAACCCTATTTGGGAGGGACCAGCACCCCCTCCAGAGCACCAAAGACCAAGATTCTAACAGCCAAGAACATCAGCCTCGCCAAGATGACCAGCGCCTCCTCGGCGGACGACGACCGGAGAGACGGCCGCATCGACGAGTTGACCAAGAACGTCCAGGTAATATTAAACCTGCTGAGCCAAGCCAAGCGACCAAGCGACCAAGCTCCTCCAACGATATCCACACATCGAAACAACAGCGTAACAAGACTCCAGCACTCCTATCTAGCTGCAGTGCTTCCTCACCCAGCCCTGCGACCGGCTCTGCACCAGAGACGCACAGATCTAGAAATGTTTTACGCAAAGACCTGGAGGACAGCGAGATGGATGCATCTCCCGCAGTTGACTTCACAGCAAGGCTCTCTACCATGAAAACAAAGAGACAAAGGGATGAGGAAACTTCCGATATCCAGGCACCGCTGAGCAGGAGGATCAGTAACAACACCCAAATAACGACCCGCCAAGACCAAATCTCCGAACTACCTCCACCTGCCTCGAATGAGGCCCCATCCGTGGAAAACCATTGCGAGGGACAAGATCCCCCGTTAACAAACCAGACTCCCGAACACACTATCAGCGAGAACGATCACGGCCTGGCTGACAGCTCTTATCTAGCAGAGCTCATACGCGAGACCTCCGCACAACCAGACCTATTACCTAGCCCAAATACCTCTCACTCCACACAATCATCCACACAGACGATAAAGGCTACCACAGAAGAAGAGCGCGCTCGCTCACGAAGCAAACACAGAGAGCACACACCCTCGTCTTCCCAAAAGAGCATTCGCAGCCGTGACCGCAGCAACCACAGCAAACCACCTTCCACCGAAGGCAAACACTCCCATGAACACTCC
>SDVV010017759.1:0-13916 GCA_016164225.1 Gammarus roeselii
CTGCGCGCACCCCCGTACGCTCGGTGAGTCAAGGTGCATGCATCGCGTCCTACCCCGCCCCCGCCCACCGCTAATTAACCCCTATCTAATTCCTTCACTAATCCGGGTTTCGCGCCTATACCTACTACTCCCAAGTCCGGGGTCCCTCGAGCTCACCGGGTCCCTCGAGTCCCCTCGTCTCAGCTCTTCTCGGCGCGTCTCGAATCATTCCGGCCGGTGTCGTCTCGCCGCACCCAACTCTACTCGGCTCAACTTGTTTTAACTGATCTCGACTCACCTCAACCAGCGCCTCGACGCTTCCCGCCCACTCTGTGCCAGTTCCCCATGGACTGTAATTGCTAATTGTTCTACTCAAGCATTCCACATACTAATATTTTTTTGTGTATAGGTTTTACAGAGTATGGAGGGGAAGCAAGGGTACCAGAAATCAGTGGGGCCTCCAACAGATCTCAAAGTTTCTCAAGGGGATCCTATAGGGTCCCAAGGGTGTCCCAATCGGCCTCAGAAGGGTCCAAGGGGTTCCCCCCAAATCCTCCTGGTCATCCAAGTACCCCGGGTTTCCGAACCCCCCGGGTCTCCAGAGTCCCGCGGGTCCCACGAGTACCCCCCATTCCCAGGGTCACCTAGTTTCAACCAGTCTCGATGTATAATAACAAATGCAAAATTTATCAACATGCGAGACACAGATAAATACTAGAGCCCAGGAAATAAGACTAAAATACTAAAATAAAGTGTTGATCTATAAAATGAATAATCATCCAACCACCGCAAGAGCCTACTGCTTTTTTATACGAAGTATTTGAGTTTCACGACGCGAAATCTCCAATCGACATCATATACCTTGACTTTCAAAGGCCTTCGATGAAGTCGCTCACTAAAGGCTTGGTTAGTAAATTGCACAGCATCGATATTCGGTGAGAGCCAAATGACTGGATAAAATACCGGTTCACGGACAGCCGGCAGCGAGTTGTCCTTAACGGAGCTTCCTTTAATTGGGGTGAAGTTAGACGAGCCGAGCCCCAGGGATTCATGTATCTCCAATTTTCTATATTCATAAACGATCTCTGTAGCAACGTACCCCTGAACAACGGCAAGTTTGCAGACGATACAAAGCTAGAAGGAAAAGTGCAAATCAAACTTGAGTGTGAGCAGATTCAATTAGACTTCAAAAAAATTGTTCATTGGTCAGAAAAGTGACCATATTGGTCAACATATTGGTCAACATAACCCTAATCACGAATGTTCAATGTCTGATAAGAAACTCATTCATGGCACCGAAAAGACAGATCTAAATGCCATCATTAGTAACGATTTGAAAAACAGCAAGCGATGTAACGATGTTAAAAAAAACAATAAAATGTTAGGCATAATACCCCGCACAGTTCCTGATCAAAAATAATATTCTCAAGTTATATAATGTATTTGTTTGACCGCACCTTGAGTATTACGTCCAATTCTGGTCTCCATACCTTAGAAATGACGTTATTATATTAGAGAAGGTTCAATGTAGAGCTGCCGGTCGGAGGTGACCTGATCGAAGTGTGGAAGATAATGAAGGGTAAGAAAATCGTTGAGCGATCGAGCCTTTTAACTCTGGAAGCGAACGGAGTGACTATGATTTGTTTTGATTTGGGCCTCATTTCCACCAGAGCCTCAACGTGAGTCATAATAGGCTCCCCCGTAGGGCGCGACCGTCGTTGATTCAGATAAGTCAGCACGGCCTCGCGAGCGAAAATATTAGTTTTGTCAAGATGAAGTCAGTATGTATTTTAATTGTGGCATATTCGCGTACATGCGCGTACGAGAGGGTAAAGAGTTAATGCGTATCTTCGTAAAATGTGTTGTTATTTCTATGCGTAGTGGGGTGGAGGGACCACCTCATTTGCACAGGTGTTTGAGGTTTAGACAGCTTCGTATAGTCCGGTGTGTTTTCCGAAAGCGATAAGCTTTTTACGGTAGATTGGGTCCTTGAGTAGGCTTTGTAGGTTGCACGGGGGATGAAGGAACGCTCGTCGGGCTGCCGCGAGTGCGTTACAATCCATCAGTGAGTGTTTCACGCTGATAGCCACTTGGTGGCAACAGGGGCAAGGTGGCGCGTTTGGTCCTATGTCGACATCCATCAGGTGGTTGTGAGTTATCAACGTGTGTCCCGTGCACAAGCGGTTGATGAACACTTGGTCTCTTCTGTTGGTGAACTTCGTTTCCCATTCTCCGACTGAGGGTTTGACTGAAAGCATCTTTTGTCCACTCTGCTGCCACATTTCATCCCATCGGGATGTTATATGGGAGTTGATGATAGGGAACCCGTCCCGGTAATTTATTGCAAAAATTTGTTCTTGGTGAGTAAATGCTATAGTTTAGCAAGCGAGTCCGCAAGTTCGTTTCCTCCTATTTATTTATTATTTGCTTCAATGTTACTCCGGATTAGTTTCCTCTTATTCCCGCGTGCCCGGGGATCCAGCAGAACTCCACTGCCTGACCCGTCTCTGTCATCACTAGGAGATCGTGCTGCATCTTACGTAGAACAGGATGTTCATAATGCAGTTTTTTAAGCTGGGTGAGGACACTCAGACTGTCCGAGAATACGACGTATTTGGGGAAGCAATTTGTTTTTTGCGATAGAGAGCTAGTTCGAGTGCACGAAGCTCCGCAGAGAACACGGAGGCCTCTTGTGGGAGGGTGGCCGAGAGTGGGGTGTCCCCGCACACAGCGGCGGCTCCCACTCCGTCTGCAGTTTTGGAGCCGTCAGTGCATATGTGACGGTGCTCTAAATATTCTTCCTCGAGTAGTCTTAGGAATTCCTGCCAGTACGCGTTGGTTGGAGTAGTTGCTTTAGGGTAGATTTGCAGGTCTAGGTTGACCGGTGGTGGGTTGATCATCCATGTTGGTGTGTTAATTTGAAGGATTCGGTAGGAAAATTAAAGCTTAATAGCTTTTCGGTTGATGTTAAGCGAGGTCAGCAGGTTCTCCACGCGTACTGTTAAAACAGTGCTATCATTGGCACTAGCACGATAAAAAATGCCCGGTAACGGTGTCTGCTAGTTGCTAAACGGTGCCCAGCAATGACACCTGTCAGCTTTGGTTTACCGAGAAATGAAACTGTAACAATCTCAGATCAACATCGTGGGTCGGTGGCTTTCTCTTCGGGGGGTGATTTCAGTCGTTTTGAGTATCATCTTTAAATGCAGTTTACTTCTCCAACCTTTCTTCTTCATGATCAAATAAAACGGAAACTGCAAACACACGACGCTCTCTCAGACATCCTACTTCAGAACTAATCTTCTTACCATCAAAAGGCTGACAAGGCTGGGCCAAAAGTCCTATTGTTGTCTTTATTATCTTGTAAACACTTGAAACCTGGCATCATGGATTGTCTTAGCCCTCCTCACCACCGGCTTCACCTCTGCTCTCTACCACCGGAGGCGCTTGAAAGTACTCCCACGCTCGTCAATTCATCTTACCGTCACTTTGACCTCAGTTTGGCCACACGGCGCACACCACAATGTTTTATCCCACATTCCACCAACGCGTCTCTGAACGACCCCATTCTACCACCACATTTCTCACGCTTTACCCTCTCACGCAGTCATACTCCTCGACTGGAATTCCTCAGCTCTGCCTTCAACATTTAGCTCGCTCAGCATCAATACCTCCAATTCTCCTCCCAGTCTCATGTTCCCCTTCCAAGTCTGCTCCTCTCTTAATTTTCCATGCACAAGTAGACGGAAAGACATTACTTTACCTTTGCCTCTAAACACCAGCAACTCCATCAGCTTCCTCACCACTCTCCTTGAATTTAATTCAAAAAAGAATCGGCGTTCTCTCCACCACTGCACCATGGATCATCCTTGCCCATGTGAACATGAGGATGACTCGCTTCTTGAATAAGCTGATTCCTGCCACCAGCTCCTGCCCTTGCAAAAAACTATCAGGTTCTCTCCACAGTCATTACTGCCAAGAATGCCATACCATACTTCCACATTATCCCACTACGTCTCCAATTTTTGCATTTAGGTCCCCCAGTACAACCACGTTGTACTGCCTCTGAAACTTTTACTGCACTTTCTCAGATTATACTTAAATTGCTTCCTATCCTCTTCAATCCTCTCGCTACAAGGTCCGTAAGCACCCTCAAATGCCATTCTTTCTATACCTATCTTAAAAATTACTCTCATAAATCTTGAGGACACCTACTTTCATTCAGTTATCTTACTAGCAGCCTATCACTTAATATCGACGGCTGACAGCTTTACACTCACCACGACAAACTGAGGATGCTTTGGCGAGGCGGCTCCTTTATTCTCCCCCTCGTCTTTACTTCTTTGAGGGAATAATTCAATGGGAGTGATCCTTAGCCTCCTCTCCCTGATGCTATGTAATGAAATCGCCACCTCGGGAGACACGTATGATGTTAGGGTAGCAGTATTCTAATCCCCCACCTCGGCATGCCCCGATTAGAGACCTCTTACGACACGTAAGGGGCTCGAGTAACGGCAATCTTAAAATATTCCAGCACAGGGTGCTTGAAAACAGAAAACCCATATCAAATATTTCTCTTAGCTGAGAAACAGCAGACATTGAATCTTTCAGGACTTGTAAACTACCCTTAATCCCAAACGGCTGTTATTCAGCAGGTATTGACAATAAATACGTACACGAGTTGCTTGGTGCAATATACATTATGTAGAGTTCCTAGGGGCTGTGATGTCTTATGGATGATATCATTTATCCACTAACTCACATTAAATCTCCGAACCAATGATCTACCAGGAACACCATTGTTTGCATGTACAACCTGGCGCTGGTATTGTACTGCCTAAACAATGATGTAGCTGCATGAAATGAGACTTGTAGAATCAATAATGTCACCGACAATATACATTTCAACATCATTTTCCGTTTGCTTTATAATGATTCCAAATTTTGATTGAGAACAATTTTCCATCAATACATCCACATCCAGTAGATGCATGAAGTTAGCTTTCGAAATAAAAAATAATATTACCTAATCTCTTTGCGTGTTCAATTCATTTCACAAACATGTCGGATACAGGGTATAGATATTGGAAGCTACTCAAGTTTTGGTAACCGCTTTAATCTCTCGATGACTGCAAGTTAATACTAGAATCGTAACTATGTGCGGACTTGGTATGGAAACTAAATCGAAGATTTCTTTATGGCTTTAAACACACGGTCCATTTCATTTATACGAGACAACACTAGCGTATCTCAATGACCAAGTATCTACAGTAAAGAATAGTCACAAGATTTACATAAGTATACGTAATATTTCAAATAAGTTAGTTTTGAAACCTTACGTAGCTTACATGGAAGGTTTAGCAAGTACTCATGCCCAGCCACAATATTTTCTTTTGTTGGCGCAATAACGCCCCCGGTTCTTAGGTCGAGCTTTACAAAATTATTTCGTGATTGTAATGAAATCGCCGTCAATCGGGGTTTGGAGTCGCTGCCACCAATAAAGACGGTCGAATTGCAGAATGAAAAGCTGCAGTGGAGCGTTGAATGGGATAGGAACAAATGATGATATACTATGTGAAGAACGCCAGAAACATTGTGAACGGGGAGGGCGATCTTGAATTACGCAGTAGTCTGAAAAACTATGAAAATATTTCAACAGAAGGTTGCAAGCTAGTAGATTATTCATTGTTGACCCACTGCAACATCAGAGCAAACAAGAAACATGTGTGAAAGCAGCAATCAGTGAGACAGTCTTAAAACATGCACCGGAGTTTTACGCACAGCCAGTGAATTTTCCCGAATAATTCATTAATGATTTCGTTGTAGCGGCATTGGGGTTCCTGGTATGACGTTTTCCCAGTTTAAAATTAGAATCCTCGAGTCGTGTTTGGATTTCAACTGTTTCAAGTAGTTTTATAAGCAATGTTTCTTGAGTAAAATGTCTTCAAGCTGTCTCCTGCCGACAAAACAGTTTCGAAGTCCCAACACTCTAAGGTAACCAGTCCAGGAGTGGTTACCAACACTCTAAGGTAACCACTCCTGGACTTTTCAGAAACTTCACGACATGCAGTTATATTAATTTCTTTCTTCTGCAGCTGAAGCGAGCAGCTAACGGCGATGAGACTGGCCAGTGCTGCTGACACTTGATAGAAGCCCTGCGACTGACGGAGAAACAAGAGCCTGCGAACTGTGACCCCTTTAATCGAGACGTTACCGTTTTGTCAATATAACCGTTTCCAATTAAATCCCTTAGATCAAATGGCTTTCGGAAGATACCATTGCCTTCTCTCCTTGGTGTTAATACCAGGGCAATAATCTGTCTACTGATTTGGAACATTTCTATCAACCGAAAAACATTAACTTACTATAGCTCGAATTCGTTTTGGAATCAATACTGCTTATATTGCCACGAAGATAACACAGAAGACGACAACAATATTTATCTGCACTTGGGGTACAATTACGTCATGGGACGCACACATTGTATGTAATTTACCTTTCGAGCAGGAACAAGGTCAAGGCACTCTTAAAATCGTAGTATCATAGGCTTGCATAGTTTAACGCAGCCAGAAATATAGCAGATTTTGCAACTGCAAATAAGTCCAACCACAATTGTAATACATGTTGTCCAGTGTCTAGACGTGCTCGTGTATTCCATTTTCTATTAGTTACTTGAATGCATTTTTTGTTATGTAAATCCGGTAAAAGTAGAACACTTATCGACGATAGCAACACGTAGATGCACCCGGATTATAAGCACCAAAGTGACATAAAACATTATCAAAAATTCTCGTCAACGATATTTTTTTTTAGCTGTTGCAGGAACTACAATGTAGAGATCATTTGTTCGCATAGATCTAGAAAACCTTTTGTGTAACCCACAATGTTTACCCAATTTTTTTTCTAGAAGAAATTATACCATGGAATTAGGTGTTTTATCGTTCCATGACTCACATTGTAAGACAACAGAATTATAAGAGTCATCTCGTAAAAATCCTCAGGATCGGCGAACATAACTATGTAAACATAATTTTACATTTTCTGCGTTCTACATCGGGTCGGTGTTATAATGTGAACCTGAGTACAGTGGCGTATGTATATTTTGTATAGTTATTGTGTGTTGTATCGTAGGTTTACATATTGCATCGGTAAATATTGTGCAGGTGATTAGTTTTTGTTAGCGTATATTATATTTTTCGGTAATGCTGGCGCGATTTTGTATGCAATGAAGCCATTAAAAAATGTAACTACTCCATTCAAATACAATTTTTGCGTACATATATTCCTAACCTTTACAAACACACTGTGTGAAATTCGGGGAGTCGATATCACAGATTTCTGACCCTCATGACTGCCAAACGAAGGCGTATTTGTACACTCATTTACTACTATAAAGGTGATTGATATCGAAACAAAGTTAATGAACTCAGATCCAACGCGTAAGCGGAATATTTGAGCGTCAAACCCAATAACTTTGAATTTATATCATTCTTCTAACATTAGCCGTTTTTTACACTTTATTATAGAGTCACTCTGTCGTAAATAACCTTCGAACAAGAGCAAATAAATAGTAAGGAATAAATCGCGAAGATTGGGTTAGTAGCACTGCAGAAAAAAAGTCCTAACTACGTACATTGACTGCAGTGGAGGTACACATACGTAATGGACCAGAAATACGAATGTATGGCATCCAAATAGTTTAACTCATGAGGTATAATTTGGTCGCATACAAGCACTGACCATCACATCAAGAAACAATTAACCCATGAGGTATAATTTAGTCGCATACAAGCACTGACCATCACATCAAGAAACAATTAACCCATGAGGTATAATTCAGTCGCATACAACCACTGGCCATCACATTAAGAAACAATTAACCCATGAGGTATAATTTGGTCGCATACAACCACTGGCCATCACATTAAAGAACAATTAACCCATGAGGTATAATTTGGTCGCAAACAAGCACTGGCCATCACATCAAGAAACAATTAATCCATGAGGTATAATTTGGTCGCATACAAGCACTGACCATCACATCAAGAAACAATTAACCCATGAGGTATAATTTAGTCGCATACAAGCACTGACCATCACATCAAGAAACAATTAACCCATGAGGTATAATTTGGTCGCAAACAACCACTGGCCATCACATTAAGAAAAAATTAACCCATGAGGTATAATTTGGTCGCAAACAAGCACTGGCCATCACATTAAGAAACAATTAACCCATGAGGTATAATTTGGTCGCATACAAGCACTGACCATCACATCAAGAAACAATGAACCCATGAGGTATAATTTGGTCGCATACAAGCACTGACCATCACATCAAGAAACAATTAACCCATGAGATATAATTTGGTCGCAAACAAGCACTGGCCATCACATCAAGAAACAATTAACCCATGAGGTATAATTTGGTCGCATACAACCACTGGCCATCACATCAAGAAACAATTAACCCATGAGGTACAATTTGGTCGCACACAAGCGCTGGCCATCACATCAAGAAACAATTAACCCATGAGGTATAATTTGGTCGCACACAAGCGCTGGCCATCACATCAAGAAACAATTAACCCATGAGGTATAATTTGGTCGCACACAAGCGCTGGCCATCACATCAAGAAACAATTAACCCATGAGGTATAATTTGGTCGCACACAAGCGCTGGCCATCACATCAAGAAACAATTAACCCATGAGGTATAATTTGGTCGCACACAAGCGCTGGCCATCACATCAAGAAACAATTAACCCATGAGGTATAATTTGGTCGCACACAAGCGCTGGCCATCACATCAAGAAACAATTAACCCATGAGGTATAATTTGGTCGCACACAAGCGCTGACCATCACATCAAGAAACAATTAACCCATGAGGTATAATTTGGTCGCACACAAGCGCTGGCCATCACATCAAGAAACAATGCATCTCATTATAATAATGATGAAAAACAAACTTGTGAGAAGAACTAATGTTATCGGTAATGTTCTTGGTAATAATCATTTAAGAAGGTATAATTATGAAGAACAATGTCAATCAGCACGATAAATATTTTTTTAGGATTGCCACTACTCGACAGTATTAGTAGAGTGAAGTAGAGAGAAAAATCCACAAGCGAACACCTAAACATGTCATGACAGATATGAGTAAAGACTTCCTATCACGTCAAGTGAAGAGAACTACGGTGAGTGAAGTCAAGTATATCAAGAGGACCTAGCTAAGGAACCGGGCTTTCAAATAAAAGGGTTATGGTTCAGTTAGACGACCAGCGTGCCCACCGGAGGCACCCCCCTCAAAGGCAGTATAGAGCGTGAATCATTACCAGGTCATTCCCCAGAGCTTCCTTGTATAAGATTGATGATGGAATCAGCGAACCAATAATATCCTAGTAGCAAGCAATTTAGCTATTTAGAACACACTTGGAAAACATAAATAAATGAGCAGCTCATAATATAAAAATGAGTTAAGCTCAAGCTTGAAAACATCGACTAGGAAACGTGAGCACTCTTGCAGAGCCCCTTCACGTAGTGACTGGTAACCACACCGGGAAATTAGGAAACTCCGTCGCATTAAATACAACACTTTTGAACCCGTGCAAGGCGTAAGTGGAGTGGGACAGACGGACGCGAGCAACGCCAATAACACTTGGGCTAGGAACGGTAGGAGCACATCCAGCTGGAACGGTTGCCAAGGTCTGCCAAACAAGTGATGTTTCAGTATAAAATAGATAGTTGAGGGCACAGATCATGTCGGATATTGTCATAAGTAGGCTGCAGGAGCAAGCAAAGAACAACACTAACCGTTAAACTGATTGATACTCGGGTTCAATCGTGCAGTTTATGGTCGAATACAGTTAGTTATGTAGTTAAAGGTTAACAGACTCCCGTTTGTAACAACCTCCAAGTCCCTACACAAAATGAACACCATCATTCTCAGCGGTGGAAGAAAATTAAAAAAATCACGAAAAGCTAAATCCACATCGCTGTCTCTATAGGTTTACATTTCTAGAGATTCGTGGTTAGTCTCGGACCTCTAACGAACTCGTCCTCCCGTCACCGAGCACAGTAGATACTATTCGCAGGAGGAAGATAACCATCACTCCAGCCTCACCAAACCCCAACCAAGCAGAGGACTCTTCAATGTCTATGAAGGTAAAGGCCTCCTAATTCAACTCCATCTAAGTAGGAAAGAAAGAAAAATAGGCTGAAGAAATACCACGATCTTGGCCACACACTCCCAGGGAGAGCCAAGGAAGGCCTTCTCATGAAGGGTGCCAAATATGGACTCGACTATACTGAGCATACCGAGTGTCATACTGAATGTGACGCACCCTAGACCAGGTTTCTTAAATAGCATCACCAGGGCAAATGGGAATTTAAGCGCTAGCAGAGGGTATCCACTACATCATGCCTTAGACCACTGATAGTTCCTTGTTTTCACGTGAAGACTGCTATACTTAATAAAATGAATGATAAATTTTTGATCAACTCACGTAGCCCGAAATTTATATTACGTATACGAAGCGAGCGAAGAAATTTACTGATATTTGGTCACATGACAGTAGGGATAACGTCCCCCACAGGCAGAGTCGCTGAAAAGGCAACGAAGCGACGACATGAAAAGTATTTACGAAGCTTTGGACGCCACACAGTAGCGGATTTGCTTCAAGTTGGTAATCAAAATCTTTATATGATGCTTACATAAACTTGATTCCAGACATTGCCTCTTCCTGCCAGAAGTCCAATTCTTTATACGCTACAAACCCAAACTCAATCCCAATAATAACATAAACATATTTATATAGCTTTATTCCACAAGATAACTGAAAGAAGGCAAAATTTTGTATTCCACAGGAAGACGTTATTTGATGAGTATTATAACGGAAAAGAGCAATACTCTATAGGCCGTGTCGATTAAAGAATAATCTATTCCATCAACAGATTTTTTCCAAAATGCTCGGGCTATTATCTGAATCCAATGCCAACTAGATTCCATCACCGTTCATCCCCGTTCTCTTATTAATGTTGTCCACAAGTTGTTGCTGATTTCACCAATTTGACGAATTCGTTTTAGAATATTCTTTTCGATGATCGAGCGTTCGTTTCATAAGTTATCAGTCTTAGGTTAAGAACAGTAAAGTTTTTTTCTTCTGTCATGAAACAATTAATAGTTCTAAATAACAACGTGATTTTATTTAAGCCTCCTTCCAAACGGAGCCTCAACGTGATTCGTATTAGGTTCCCACGAAGGGCCTGAACAACAACGTGCTTTCGGATAACCAATCGTGGATAAACTGTTAACAGTAAAATACAGGGAACACTTGGAGTTCTTCGACCTTGTCAGTGAACGCACAGAGAAGAGCAACAGTTTCTTTTCAGACCTGGTGGATTATCTTTGAAAAAAATCCAAGGGCGAGTGTGAAACTATGCTGAACGACATCTTCTACTCCTATTTTGAATGTAACTAACCAATGATTGGTGTTCATACCGTTATTGGTCTGTGTTATTTTGGAGCAGTTTGTTTATAATCAGTCTAGTACTGGAAACATTCATTAATCACAAAGATCGCCCAGTCGTCGAGTCCCATAATCTTCCGGAGTTGTAAAATTCTACAACTAAAATACATGACCCAATTTAGATACAAGAAACGTAGTTTTTGATTCCACAAATGCTTCCTCTGCCATGACTATGCTTGTATGGTCCTCGGCATTTCGTGTCGAGCGCTGCGACTCGGACGCCGTATTGTATGTCGTCGAATAGTTTGCCCTGGATCGTTTGTCAGTAACTCCGATCAGCGGCCAAGATTTTTGACATGAGGTGGTTGTTTGTCATGGTTATTTATTACGGGAATAAAATAGAAAGCAATTAAATGAATTTCTGACGTAACACATTCGTATAATAACTATTTAGCCTGCAGTTGTATTGTTTAAATAATCTTTGGAACCAATAATATACAACACGCAAGCGTAAGTTTGAGACACGGGTTATCGAGGCATTCCGAAGTCCGCTGAACTGGTGAACCGTTGGCAGAGGCAAGACGAATTGGTATTTTATCCTTTAATAAGCAAAAAAAAACATGTTTGACTGTAATGACATTCGACATCCCGAAGCATATTTATCATGTAAATATTTTTTTGATTGTCACTGAAGTGAATTCTTTTTGTTGCTGTTATGATCGTTTTTATTTCGAGTATTGTTTTGGGAAAACAGAAAAATGACAGCAAATAGCCCTTACTCAAACTATCCCAAACATTCACAGAGTAATCAATGAATAACAATTTTCAACTGAATATGTTTTTGATTCAAAGTGATTAGTTAAGAGTTATTTAGTTAAATAAAAGTTATTGCGTACGGATCTCCTACGTGAGTGTTTTTGAGCTCCCCTTTAGGGAGCGAACTTCTCGTGGTACTGTAACTATCATTCCAATTTTTCAACCATTATCCAATAAACATGGGCGTATCTTTTTTGGATTGCAGACGTTGAATACTTACGCCGAAATTTTCCGCACTGTTCTTTCAATTCAATTGATTGCAAACGTTGTTACTTCGTTCTAGTTGGAGATGTCATCTCCTAATCAGCAAAAAATATCTAATCGTAGAGGTCTATAATAAAAGCATGACGGAAAACTTTCAGGAGTGATCAAGATAGTGTGTTCCGACCTACCTTATAAAAAGACGTCAGATAGTGCGTTATTATTTTACGTCGTGTCTCTCCATACCAGGAATGATCGCTGAAACGATACCATTTCAAAACCATGAACGTCGTATCACACAATAGTGTCGTAGAAAATAGAAAACTAAATAATTACAGAACAAGAGAAATATATTAATTTATAATGATTTGATAAACGAGAATTGCCTTCAAGTAGAAGACAGCTACACTCTGATCATTGCCTTCATGACAGAGTACATAAGACAATTATAGCGACATTGAAAAGACATTTGTTACTTTGTAGTCAACGATCGGTAATTTAAAACCTGTTGCTGCAATCACCAAAGGATGAGGCCAGACGATCAAATTCGGCGACAGGAGTAATAAATTCCATCATTTATTTCTCCTATGAATAGAATTCAGGCTGACAAAAGTGGATCTGCAACTGGCTTTCAGCTGAGCTTTGCCGCCAGGTTCTCTCATGCAAATCCGGCACTCGCAATCATTGCCCAGTATTGCAATGGCTTCTTCGGCACGGGACAGAAATGGCAGAGGAAATGGAACGCCCAATTTCGTGGAAATGCACAAAAAAATCTCAGGATTAGGAAATGTGCATTCAAGGCGATTGTACACCAGAAGGCTTTCAAGATGCTCGATTTTGAAGTATTTTTTAAAGCTCTCATTAGTAGTCTTCTTGTTGCTCGCATATGTAGTATTTTTGTTGCTCGCACATAGCAGTCGTTTTGTTGCTCACGCCGGTATTCTTTTGTTGCTTCCACAAGTAGTCTTTTTGTTGCTCGCATTGGTAGGGTTCTTGTTGCTCGCACTAGTAGTCTTTTTTGCTGCTCGCACTAGTAGTCTTTGTGTTGCTCCCACTTGCATTATTTTTGTTGCTCGCACTAGTCTTTTTGCTCAGGTATCCTCTACCCAGATTAGGAGTGCACACTGATGATAGAGATGCAGGAAGGACTGAATGTGCCCATTGCATATTGCGAACTATTGTGAATTTGTGAAACAGTCAATAATATGTAATGAACGGGCGCTCTTCATACGAGCACAAAGTATCCCTTTCAAGGGAAGTTGAATCCTAAGGCCTTCAACTTTAGTTAGATGTGCATATTCAATTGAAGAACACGTTAACGACATAAATAATGCAAGAAAAGATGGAAACAACCAGGTTTGCATCTAAGGAGTCGGATATACAACACATGTGTCAACGCTCATATCAACCTTCCTTAGTCAAAAATCTTACTGAATTGGCAATTAAATAT
>SDVV010017760.1:0-13916 GCA_016164225.1 Gammarus roeselii
ACATGCAGTAGTGGTGTAGGGCCGTCAGCACCACATGCAGTAGTGGTGTAGGGCCGTCAGCACCACATGCAGTGGGGGTGTAGGGCCGTCAGCACCACATGCAGTGGCGGTGTAGGGCCGTCAGCACCACATGCAGTGTCGGTGTAGGGCCGTCAGCACCACATGCAGTGGCGGTGTAGGGTCGTCAGCACCACATGCAGTAGTGGTGTAGGGCCGTCAGCACCACATGCAGTGGCGGTGTAGGGCCGTCAGCACCACATGCAGTGGTGGTGTAGGGCCGTCAGCACCACATGCAGTAGTGGTGTAGGGCCGTCAACCCTGTTCGTCAGCAGGTCGTTCAATGATCTCACTCTGAGCAAACCGCACTCGCTCGTGTTCTGCCACACTGCGGTGGCTCGACCGGCAATCCGGTCCGGCAGATCGCCAATCTTTGAGCCGATGATGAGACACTGGCAACAGAGATAAAAATCCGAAGGAAAACATGCTCGGTGAACACTTTGGCCTACGCACAGACAAAAAATCTCATAATTTAACTTAATTCACGAGTACACAACACTGCCCGTTTAATAAAACAACCCGAGTGAACAACATGCCTTTTACCCTCGCCCTCTGGTGCACCCATGCAGTCGTAAGGCTGGCCCTCAGCCAGAACTCGCTCACTGACGTCCATCCGCACACAATTATGTTTTACCCTCCCAGGGCCTGGCCCAGCTCCTAGTCGCCCCTCGGCTTCGAATTACCCAATTACAAGACGTAAGCAGGTCCCATCGACACCTCGCTTCCATTGGTGTTTAACGTCTGACGTCACTACCAGCGCTGACGGCATTGCCAGACGTTTACCTAACGCGTTAAGCCTTCGTAGCAATATTCTGATTATTTCCTAATTTCTAAAATATAACAATCAACGCAGTGCATTAACAAACAGACATGAAAGGGGAGAAATCATTGTTATTGATAGCGTTTTTTATAGTTTGATAGATTTTTTTTTCAACGAAAAACCTATTTGTATATGTATACAAGTCTCTTCAATCAAGCATTGCAATCATTATTATAGCCCTACAACTATGAAGAGAAGCACAACGAGTCAAAATGCGACTTTCTGTCGAATCTCAAAGGTTCAACGCCGTGCGTCGTGCTATCGACCCGAGGCTACTGAACGCCTTTGTAACCATATCTTAAAATGCTTGCAAACTAATCGGGAAAAAAATGCAATCAACTACGGCGGAAGCCTAGCCCTCAGACAACCCTAATTTGCAAGCCAATCTCGCTGCTTTGCTCAAAACAGCCACACTTTTCGAATTGTTTTTTTTTTTCTGTCTCAAAATACGCGCACTCATTCCGAGTCTCCCGGCGCTTGCGGTCTGATGCAGGGGATTAATGAACGGTAGATGAATCAAGGAAACAGACTCATGTTTGGCTCGAAATGAGTCGAGTTGCGCCTGCGTACGATGACACGCATACCAATGAGGGCGTGGATCGTTGTGACAGATGGTTGTCATATTCTGAACGCAGCTGGTGATAATAGATCGATGGTCGATCTGAAAAAATAAATGTTTATAAATAAATCTCAGTCTTTAGCCACTCCCTTTATCTTTAGTGAATAACTTTGACGAAATCAAATCTTAAACATGCAACAACGATATTATTTGCTAATTTATGATAAATGTTGTCAGAATTGCAGCCCCATGTTCTATTTAACAAGTATTTTAAGTATTAGACCAAGACGTTTGAGAGAAGGCTTCATACAACAAAATGGAAGATGTTTCAAGACAAAACCTAAGCAAACCACGATAGTAATTAGGAATCCTTCCTGGCTTCAGGCGACTTGCATTTTAAAAACAAAGCTCTGCTCGCAGCAGGAGCTTGTGACGCTGAATCTCTAAAGGAAGAGGAGCTTCCATGCAAAGAAATATGAGCCTCGGCCCCCGTCTGCCTAGCGGCTAATCAGTATGAGCCTCGGCCCCCGTCTGCCGAGCGGCAAACCAGTATGAGCCTCGGCTCCCGTCTGCCGAGCAGCAAACCAGTATGAGCCTCGGCCCCCGTCTGCCGAGCGGCAAACCAGTATGAGCCTCGGCCCCCGTCTGCCGAGCGGCAAACCAGTATGAGCCTCGGCCCCCGTCTGCCGAGCGGCAAACCACAGCCCGGAGTGAAGAATCGACAAATAAATTGAACCTCTTTCCAATTTCCTGGACAAATGGAATGCGGTGTCGTAAGCTAGGGGATTTATTTTTTCGTGATTTGTGGTTTGGCGCCCTCAGGGAGTTGAGGGTGACGTGACCGAGGGATCAATGGAGAAGAGAAGTTATCAAAAGAGATAAAAAAATCTTGAAATGCATTTTGTCCCTTAATGATGTAACGTTCAGAAAACACGTGAATATAAAACATAGTACATAATATCACGTAATTAAATTGCGTATGATTGGGTGTGCAGGATAATGGGGAGTTCTTTTTACGGCGTTGCATGATTCCCAATTGATATTTTTTTAATCCATCCTTCATGAAAAAAGAACAGTTAGCTTATTTACTGGTCACTGTCATTTTTTTCTTGAAGAAATGTAATTATCCCTTCGTAGGTCCACAAGATAATCATTCTGCAGTCCTGCTATTTATTTGTATTAATTATTACGAAATTCGAGATTATGGCTAAAGCTGACTCAATTTCATGATTTTTAACATTTACTTTGACCTTGAATGGTTGGCGTAATTCACGGTGTATTGGTTATTCCAGGCACACAGTCACTAGGGCCCTATAGTGACGTTAGACCACGGGGCATCTGAGACGTCATTTAACCTGCACGAAGGCACTGAATGGCACTGAAATGTAAGAAAATAAACGTGTTAACATCCGGAGATTGTTCAAAAGCTATATCTTCAGCGTTCAGTTTAATAGAATAAGTGCACATTTAACCTATTGACACAATTTATAAACTCACATTTTTGCTGTCAATTTGAGAAGTGAGGTAGGACGTTAGGTTTTCACACAAAAAATGGTTCTGAATCCTCTCTAAATTAACATATGTCAAATTTGGGCATACTCCTGACAGTGGGACACTAGGACATCGTACGACACTAGGACATCGTACGACACTAGGACATCGTACGACACTAGGACATCGTACGACAATGTTGACTCCGAAAGAGATTTTGATCAAACACAAAATACTCCAGTCTTCATGCAATGCAAATATTATGATTTAGTTAAGTTTCGAGACATGTACTCTGCCGAAGAAAGCCTTACATGCAAAACAACACAGCACGACTAATCATATCCAAGTCTTCGTTGTTATAAATATACCTTGAATAATTACATCACGTATCATATTAATAATGCCTTCCCAGTTGGATGTGACAGGTCATTAGAAGAGCAACTGTACACACAAGTTTTGTTCGTTATTCTTTGGGAGATGCAATTGAACTTGACGAAGTTCAAGGACAAATTGTTTAGAATTTTGTATTCATAGTAGCAGCTTGTTAGTGAGCGCCCTCAGAGAATATATCAACTTATTTATAGGGCATTAAATAATGTAATAAACATGCATTCAAATACAAGTTGTTGACAGTAGTTTTATATTAAAGTTAAGATATTTGTATTTTTTTTCTAACTCATCCGCGATCGTATTATATCATTGTTATCTGTTTATTCAAAAGAACGTACAAAATATGTTCTTGATCGGCAATATTTCTTCTGAACTCGATTGTTTATAAGTTTGAAAATTTACCACGTCAAAACAAACGTACCTGCCTTCCTGAAAATATTTTGTCAGAACCAGCTTGTTGGGTAGCGAGTCTGCCTCTCCTCAGCTTGGTGGGTAGCGTGTCGGCCTCTCCTCAGCTTGGTGGGTAGCGAGTCTGCCTCTCCTCAGCTCGGTGGGTAGCGTGTCTGCCTCTCCTCACAATAGACTTCCATTTGGAGCTGAAGGTTATAAGTTCGAGCCTACCTGACCCCGAGTGAGACATTCTATCCTGTCTCTTAAATGGTCAAAGGCCAGCCCATAAAAGCCCGTGGGTCAAAGAAATGCTATCTGGGGTAAGAATCCCCTGTATAAGGGAATAATCTCTAAAATAGATTCAAATGAAAAGGAAATAATAATAATAATAAAAGTGATAATGAAATCACAACAAATTATCACTGAGATTGATTAGAAGCAGCTCTTCAATTTAGTGATTAGTCATATTTATTTAGTCCTCAATGAGTTCGAGCTTCTCAAATCGTTATTTGTTCAGAACAAGTAACCGGAGGCCTCTTTTCTTTGCAGTAATCGGTTGCATTAGCATCAGGTCCTTGCAAATAGACACAACTGGTGGAAAAAGCATGACTTCGCAGTTACCTCGTATTAAAAAAATCAATTTACCAAACAAGACCGGCAATAATTTGGCCTCCGCTTACCTCTCAGTTTTCTTTCGTTAGGTAGTCATAATATTATTGAAGAACTCTTAAGATAAATTTATTCTAGGTACCTATGTATTTGATTTGGTTAATTCAATTTCTGTCATGTTATAGGTACTGCGCTGATGCTGTAAGCACACCAAAACTTTAATTATTCATTTACTGTTTGTGAAGCGAAACATTTGTACCTTCGACAAAACCAAACCGGCCCGATCAGTCGCAGTTAATTGACCATAGATCCCTTTGCCATTCCATGACATATGGGGCGGAATTCAGGGGTGCAATCCAGGCCGTGATGTGCAGAGTGATTTCAATCATGCATAAATAATAGTGTGACGAACGGTCAATGATACGGCAACTCTCATCGAATTAAGTAGCGATAGGCCACAACAATCAAAATTGGCGTCTTCAACCATCGGCGACCGCGGCTAACCATCGACCAACCATCGAAACCATCAGCCTATTCAGTGATCAATCATCGGCGAACATATGTCAACTATTGAACAATCATCTGCGATCATCGGCCAACCATAGGCAACCATCGACCAACGGCCTATAACCGGCTACTATCTGACGACCATCAGTCAGCCATTGGTGACCATCGACCAAAAAAAGTGATCGTTGACCAGCCATAAACGACCATCGACCAACCATCGGTGACCATTATACTCCCATCGTTAACAATCTGGCGGCCATCGTCGACAATCGGCTATCAGCCAGCTATCGGTCCACCGTCAGCCAGCTAATTGCAAGCCATCGACAACCATCGGCGAACGATCGACGGCAAACTATTGGAAAACATCCATCAACCAGCCACCGGCCGACTCTCGTCGTTCAATAATCAGTCAATCATCGGTCAACCATCGGTCAATCATAATTAAACCACCAGTCCGCCATCCATCTGTGAATCATCGGTCTACCATCGGTCAACAGCCGTCACACCATCGTCCAACGATCGGCCAACCATCGGTCTACCATCGGTCAACAGCCGTCACACCATCGTCCAACGATCGGCCAATCATCGGCCAACCTGACTAACATCTGAAAAAAAAAAAAACTTTTCCACCCTGTCAAAACCACTGTTATTGGTGTTCCATAAGCACGATTTCGAACCAGTGTTGTTAGTGTTCCATTAGCATGATTTAAAACCAGTTTTATTGGTTTTCCATAGGCACGATTTCAAACCAGTGTTATTGGTGTTCCATTAGCACGATTTTAAACCAGTGTTATTGGTGTTCCATTAGCACGATTTCAAACCAGTGTTATTGGTGTTCCATTAGCACGATTTCTAACCAGTGCTATTGGTGTTCCATTAGTACGATTTCTAACCAGTGTTATTAGTGCTCCATTAGCGCGATTTCAAACCAGTGTTTTTGGTGTTATATTAGCTAGATTTCAAACCAGTGTTATTGGTGTTCCACTAGCACGATTTCAAACCAGTGTTATTAGTGTTTTATTACCTAGATTTCTAATCAGTGTTATTCGTGTCATATTAGCTCGATTTATAAACAGTGTTATTAGTGTTCTACAAGCTCGATTTCTATCTTTACTCACTTTATCTTTATTTCGGCTGTATTACCAGACTGTACTTTATCAATGTAATTGAGTGTATGAGCATACGGAATGTGAACATTTAGCTGCATAATTATAATTGGAAAACGTATTTCCGCACTGTTAGGATACCTCTGCATGAGTATAACTTGAAAACGCAATTCCGCCCTGTTAGGATACCTCTGTTAGGATGCAGCACTATTAGGATGCTGCTCTAGTTTGTTTATCTCATATTTTAGCTGCGCATGTGTTACCTGTCTGTCTAAAACAGTATTTAAAATGTTATTAGGATTCCAAATGTCAGCACTCTCAAATCTGGTCGGCTCTTTGTAACAGAACCACAACCCGCATGTATTAATTCCGTTTTGATTCCGTTCTAAAGTGCATCCGACGATAACGGGCATTCAACTCACTCGCAATTGTATTAATCCCGTTTTAATTTCGTTCTCGAATCGTCTATACAACCGTTACAACCCGCATGCTTGAATTTCGTTTAAATTCCGCTTTCGAATCGTCGATAAAATCGTCACACCCGTATCTAATTATAAGTAGTACATTCATATCTGCTATCTACAAGAAACCAGTTAAACTTTTTATTCACATTTCTGCTATTTACAAGGATAAAGAACATAGCACTTTGTCTTTAGGTTCACGGTTTGTAGCTGTTCACTCAACAAGTTCATGATGACTCGTGCGGCGAAACTAGACTGTGTAACCTGCCGCCAATCGTACACTCCCGAACTAATGTATGGTGGTAGCTCTTCTACAAACGGAGAGTGCAAAATAGAGAGCTGTAAATTCTGCCAACATGCCGAAGAGATTAAACAACTGAAAGCACAGTTAACTCATGCTTCTGGTGGCCCATCCAACGCAGATGCAGTTAACGCCGATACAAGGCTGCTAGCTGTTGAATTAGAACTGAAAAGCATGCAGAAACAATTTGACGAACTCAAAGATGTGATAGATAGCGAAATAGAAGCAGCAAAAGAGATTGCTAAAACTACCCTGCATCGGTTAAATGAACTCCAAGTGCACTTAGACTCGGAACTGGCAAAGAAACCTACAGCTCTTGACTCAGAGACCAACGACCGTATCAAATCTATAGAAAATAAGATCAACAGTGCTGAGACACTCTATACAACTGTAGTAAGCAGGCGGCAGGCAGTCAGTGGCAAAGCATCACAGGTCGGGCGACAGTCTTGCCACACCCGACCTGATACAAGCAACCGTTTCGATGTGTTGCCCGATGAAATGGACTCTCATATCCCCGAGGACATTACCGTGATTGGCGATTACAATGTCAGCTCCATCAAACCAAATCAGCGAAAAAAAGAGTCCAACTAAAAATACTAGGTAAACCAGACTTGAAAGTTTACGATATTGAAGGAATAATCAAAAAGGAAAACATACCTTTTTCTAAACCAATCATACTACAAGTCGGAGCAAAAGACGTGGTGGCGCAGACTGAAGAAACATGGGTAAGGTATGAGACCATGCTAACAAACGTCAAAAGATCGCACTCGAACATCCATGTCACTGGCATCCTGCCCCAGCCAAACCAAGGTAGACACAAATTGAGCAAGATGATATTTCTAAACAATCGCATAGCATCGTTTTGCAAAGCACAACAAATCACATTCTCGGACCATTGGAAAACGATGATCAACCTCAAAAACTATGAATTCGATAGAATCACCAATAAGGCACGCATGAACACGTCTGAGCTTGAAGCCCTCGAAAGCATCTTTGAGAATATCAGCGCTGGCCTTGTCACCGAAATTAAATCAAAAAAAATTTCGACGCCAAACACAAGACTCCGCCGTTACTGCCCAACTGAATGAGTCAACAGTTGCCGCCAGAGCAATTAGCAATCACGGACCTTGCAGTAACGATAGAGGAACAACCCACAAAAACAGTTTCACCACTGCCAAAAGAGTCCATCAAATAACACAGCATCTTCGGACCGCAGCCGAAGAGTTTCTGGCAGGATTTCGAGCCAAAATACTCTCAAATGTTACTATGTAAACGCTAGAAGTCTCCGAGACAAGATGGACGAATTGGGAATCCTCGCAATTAACGATGAGATCGACATAATAGCCATCACAGAATCGTGGATGAAATGAAGCACCAGAAATTCTCTGGGCGAATTCACACTCCCGGGTTTTTCCCTATTTCACAAAGATAGACTAGGCCGTGAGGGTGGAGGAGTATTGTTTCTTGTGAAAAATACAGCAGACACGACATAGTTTTAATTCAAGTAGTCGGTAAACATACAAAGTGTCAAATCACTCTAGTATATCGTCCTCCCAAGAGCATCGTCGCAGATGATATCGATCTTTACAACACCCTCGTCGATGTAGTCAGAACACAAAACAGTATAGTACTTGGAGACTTCAATGTTCCCGACATCGATTGGGAAACAGAAGAATGTACGGCCACTGTTCAATACCATACAAACTAGTAACTAGGAATGAAAGTGTAACTAGTACGAGAACGTAGATAGCCATCGTCTTCAATCTTGCTTGCGTTAAATTTCATTAGCCGATCACAGCACCCAATATCTATTCCGCATGATCACTCCGAAAAGACTTCGTTACGGCCCAACGAATTAAAAAAAATCCTATCGAAGAAGAAGAATCTACATAGCCAACCAGTTGATTCTCAACAACCCGCAACATATCAGTAATGTACAGAATAAACAAGAGCAGGTCTATAGTCAAGGATCCTACACCGAGATTCACCAGAACCAATTTTGATCCAAAACCTGTTCATGGTTCACTTTTTTATGTTGCTGGGAAAGCCCTGGTTTGCACCGCGCTGCGAATGCGACTAAGTGACTAAAAAAAGTTGGAGTCATTAATGGAAGTCAAATGGGTGGTGAGGTTACTAAGTCTGTGTTTTATGTCGGGCGTGATGCCGATTGAGGGGAGAATTAAGTGCTTGCCTTGTTCCTCTGAACACATAAGGAAGGAGCTTAAATGAATACAGCACCTCAAGAGGTAGTATTGTTGTTTACGGTGGGTAACTTGTACGTGAGAGTAATAATCATGATGATGAGAGACTATACGGATTGTGCGATTGGCGAAGAACTATGTTGCTATAGAGCGGTAGAGGATGTACATAACAGATGTTTGGAGTGAAGCAAATCTATGACAAGTACCTTGCGAAATAAAAGGATGAGTTCTGGGCCTTCATGAACCTGGAAAAGGCCAACGAAAGAGTGAACAGCAAATCGTTGTGGAGGGTGTTGCGCTCGTATATAATGCAAAGAAATTTGTTAAGAGCGGTCCAGAGTTTCCAAGTTGACAACAGAGCATGCATCACAGTGAGGAGCGAGGTGAGTGCTTGGGTTGCAGTGAAACTTGGACTGAGAGGTGATTGAGGCATGTCTCCCTGGCTGCTCAATCTGTAAATGGATGGAGTGGTCACTGAAATGAATGCGAATGTTTTTGGACGAGGTTCAGAGTTGTTAGGAGCAAATGGGCGGCGCTGGCAGTTGAATCAGTTTTTTTCGGATGATACGGCTCTGGTGGCAGATTTGGAGGTGAAGTTGTGCAGGCTAGTGGCAGAGTTTGGCAGAGTGTTTACAAATGTTGACACGTGCAAGAAGACAACAACAGGAGATTTAGCCTAAAATAGGTTGCCTATCGATAGTAAAAAGGGGAAAGGTCAGCTTTTTAACGTCGATTCATATAAAATGTGTTGAGTCGTGACTTGAACGTTTCGCTTATATTGGTGTTTGCAACCTCCGTTGGATGTTTGTTCTATTCGTTGACTACTACATACGTGAAGAAACTGCGCGTGATGTCGAGTGAGAAACGCTTCCCAATGACTTCGTTTCCATTATACCTGGTCACTCCGCTTGCATCTAGAGTGAAAAGGCTCGCCTGGTCGACGTTTTCCTTACCCTTCATATTCCTCTACACCTCGATCCTGTCACCTCTGACACGATGCTTCCTAGTAAATAAAAGTGGAGTTTGCGTAGTCTGTTTCGTACGATTCATTGCACAACGAAATGATAAGTTTGGGAGCTCTTCGTAGAACCTTCTCTAATTTAATAACGTATTTTCTCAAATATGGAGACCAGAATTGAATAGAATACTAGAGATGCGGTCAAACAAATGCATTGTATAACTTAATCAAACTAAGGTGCCTTTTTGGCAACATCGGTTCATTCTCGCTGCTTTTTAAGTCGTTACTAATGAGGGTACCAAGTTCTCTCTATTAGGTGACATGAATCAGTTTCTGTCCGGACATTGAATATTTGTGCTTGAGGTTATGAGGACCAACGTACATAACTTTACGTTTGTCCACATTAAACTTTATTTGCCATTTTTCTTCACCAAAGAACAATTTTTTTCAAGTCTTATTGGATATGTTAACACTCAAGTTCGGTTTGCACTGTTCTTCCCATCGTGGTATCGGTTTCTCCAACCTTGGTTTCGCAGTGTATGAGAGGTGAAATTGTGAGTTTCATGTGGATGAAAATTAAGTAATAATGTTCGAGGAATGACGATGCAAACGGAATCAGTGTCCGTCAAAATGGAGAGTTTTGTGAGGAGTTCAGTGCTGTAAGTATCTGGCCTTATAGTGGAAAAAGACCGGACTAGTGAAAACTAAGATAAGACTAGATTGGTTGCAGGGTAAAAAGAATTAGGTGCTCGTAAGAGTGTAATGAGCTGTAGAACATTGGGTTTAGAAGCAAAAAGGAGGGTTGTATGAGGAGGCAGTTGTCTCAGTTGTGCTCTACGGGACTGTTAGGGATAGTTGAATGTTTTTAAGATTTTTTATTATAAATATGGCGGAGGTGATGCCTAGGAAAAGGATCAATAAAGAGGAAATTGGAGGAGAGGAGATTTACGTGTTCTGAGGCGGGTCGGACCAGGTTGAGGATGAATGATTGGAGATTGGTATAAGGGTAATGAACGTGGGAGTGAGCGAGCATGAGCCTAGAGGAATGATGAAAAAGTAGGACTGAGTGTACGTGAAGCAGGCTTTAGGAAAGAGAGACATCAGTGTAGAGGTAGCGAGAGAGTGAACGTATGAGTTTTAACGCAGCCCTGATCAATTTTATCGTCCTTAACCTCTCGTTGAAGAATGGGAGAGGCCGGCAATTATGACGCAGCAGAAGTAAACCAGTGAAAGCTGTTGGGTGATGTTGCTGACACTGATCTTGTGTCTCATTTCTGACCCGAAATATGTTGCACGGTCATGGCCGGACCCTTCAGTGCCAAAGGGTTAAATTTTGGTTTGTGTGTGATGGCAAATGAGAAGTGTGAGGTGCCACTGGCCTGCGTCGGCATCAATATATGTACCTCCACACCAGGACTATAGCAGTAAAACAAAACTGCTCGACTGCCGGGAACTCGATCCATCAACAACACGCAAGAAAGCTTGTTCAAACGAGTCGGACATGATGAATGTTTGGGAGTTCAACATGAGCCTTGTATCATCAGTCTTGACACTATAACTTGTTTGCACTTTACAAAAGTCGCAATAGCTGTCAAGGTATTCCGAAGTCATCTTCATTCACATAATACACGCGTTGAAGTGTAGGCATGATACGTAGCAACATTAGTCGTTAGCAGTTTGCTGTGACATTACTTTGGTGCAATTGTTTTGAAATTTTTGTTTTAAATTCACCGTAAATTCTTACTCGCTGTTCGAATATTATGAATGTTAAGATGCTAACATTCTTTTGTCCGCGTCTTCAGTAGGAAGTTCAGTTTTCTTTGTATGATTCAATATTCCGTGTTCCATCAGTTGGAAAAGTGCGAATACTGTTTCATCACAATGGTTTTAAAAAGTCCCTATTAGCCCCGGCTCTCCCATCCACACAGCACTGATATCTGTTTCCCTGACATGCTATTCTCTTCTTTAAAGTTACTGCCGCTACGTCTAGCTAGACGTAGCGGCAGTAACTTTATACTACTAGACGATGTATCTCTGTCGATTTTTTCCAGCACGTCTCATGTACGACACTGTATCTCTGCCTGACTTTTCTACCTAACCTCACCAGAGACGATGCAACATTGTCTAACTGTTACCTTCTCGCCTCAAGCTGGACGGTGCATCTCGTTCGGACTTTTTCCACCTCGCATTCCTCTCGGGATGAAGCATCTCTGTGTGACTTTTTCTATCTCACATCAGGCTAGACAATTCACCTGTCTGACTTTTACCATTTGGTCCTCTTGCAGATCCTACACAGCGAAGAAACGGACGACTGGACTCTTCAGGTTCAGTACACTCAGCCCAGGGATTCAGGAGCCTACAAGTGCCAAGTCAACTCCGACAAAAAAATAGCCAGAAATGTGTACCTCTCCGTCGTAGGTAAGTCCCCTGTCATGGCTCATCCGGCGGATAAAGGCAAAAATGGCGTTCTACAAATAGGGAAACAGGTAAAATATTTCTTGTGTGTCCGATTTAAAGTTCGGAAAAATATTTTGAACTGCGGCCAATGAGTTAGAATGAAGTCCATAGTGACAAATATTTTTTAGTTTACAGATGATCGTAAAGCACATTTTTGTTTCTGTTTCCAAGTTCTCTTGATAAGAAATATACAAATATTACTAAGCTTACTAAAGAGCAATGGAATAGTAGAACAAAATCGATGTGATGATCTTAATTCTACGCAACAACAATCAAATGTGTAACTATTTTTAAATAAAAGTGGTTGTTCCATCACATTCACGTAACAAGCTGAATGTTTTCACGTCCAAGTACAGCTACTCTAATGTCAAGCATTTTCTATACTTAGAACAAGCTATAACAGGAACTGGGAATGTATAGAAAGCGGCTATTCAGAATCGAGTACTTGATACAGTTCACGAGTATCATTTTGCCTCGTGGCCTGAAATGGCATTGGGCGGTTTTTACGGTATACAGTACATGAAGAGGAGAGAACTGCAGATTGCAGGCCTCAATTGCTTCTACTCTCGAAATAAACAGTAGCAGTAGTATAGCAGTGAGCATAGCAGAATCCCATTCACTAGATGACATAGACCGTGAGAAAACTAGCCATGGCCCATTCAGCAGCATAGCTAACCATAGCCCATATAGCAGCATGGCTAGTCATGGCCCATATAGCAGCATGGCTAGCCATGGCCCATATAGCAGCATGTCATGGACCATATAACAGCATGGCTAGCCATGGCCCATATAGCAGCATGGCTAGCCATGGCCCATATAGCAGCATGGCTAGCCATGGCCCATATAGCAGCATGGCTAGCCATAGCCCATTTAACAGCATGGCTAGCCATGGCCCGTAGAGCAGCATGGTCAAAACGTTGGGTAGGAATGGACACAACTATAATTCAAATTAGTCTGACGGCATGATGATTGTTCCCCATTCACCGAATAATACAAATTCACTGTATTATTCGGTGAATCACATGCAACCAACATTGGTCAAAATATGAAATATAAAACCGATTTCGTACCTAAAGGCTAATGTATAAAATATATGTGGATTCTGTATAAACAATGCCAGACGTGGATGCTCTATGTGACGGAGTTGATTTGATTAGTTCCAACCCCTGTCTAAACTACTGGTAGCAGTGGGAGGTTACGTTTATATTCAAAGAGATTCAACATAAATCAGGTATTTGTGTGGAAGTAGTCAGCGATCGGAACATGACTAACAACGTGACCGTCATTATGTAGCTAATGACGACATAACATGAATAGATCTAAAGAATTGATGACAATATTATAAACCCAAACTGTCAACTGGCGCAGAGAGTAACTATACCATTGTCCAAATAGCTTTTTGTTTTGTACAGGAAAGAATTTTGGTGTTGAGGTAAATATTACAACCCTCACATGAACAACACCACCCAATACATCACACCACATATCGTATCATCCAAAGGCCCAAATACTCCTCCTAGATGGCACGTCCACCCGAGGCGGTTTTACACAATGTTAAATGCAATGTAATTTTTTTTTTGGTATCTAACATACGAGCATTTGTTAGTCT
>SDVV010017761.1:0-13916 GCA_016164225.1 Gammarus roeselii
ATTTCTCTGAATCATTCATTCCATCTGATTCATGTTCCATGGCTTTTAGTGCGTGGGTATACAAATTTATTTGGCTAATAAATATATGTTGCACTGCCATTTTGATTGGAAGCTGTTTGTACTGGCTGAACGGAAATGTTGTTGTTATCTACAGAGATATGCAACCATGAGATCAAAAGATGCGATTGCTTATCGTAATAGTGCTTGTGATGCACGTATAATGCGTTTAGTGTTATTTAAAATAATGTAGGGTCAATCAAGGACCTCTACAGATTCAATTAGTTTATTATTATTTTCTGCGTTTGTTTTCATCAGTACCCTTCCGCTTTGTTACACTTACTCCTGCAGTAACTCCTTCATTAATTTTTTTTCTATTGCGAGCTATCGCACACACACAAAAGGATGCTATATAAACAGGTGACTGAAACATTCCTTCAAAAGAGAATCACCCAAGAGTATATTTGACTCACTCGTAGCGGTCGGATGCTTGATATTGAATTTTAGGCAATGTTCTGTGTATTTTTCAGTCGTTTATTTCATACGTATATAATATCTATAGGTAGTTGGCGAGTTGATTGTAAAAATCAAAACTCAAAATTTCAATAACATTTACAATTTTCGAGGGATGACAGAGCCAAGTCGGTCTATTGAAGTGATAACTTGGCTACTTAAATAGGTGTTATCCCTCGAAAATTTGAAATTTCATCGAAATTTTGAGTTTTAATTTTTTGTTATACATTTTTTCAACTCATGTAACACGTACATACGCTTGAACATACACATGCATATACGTACACAGCCCTATACACATACATAAATACACAGTTGATGAACTAGGCGAGCAATGTTAGGCCTAATGTTTTGCGAAAAACAACATGTGATCAACATATACTAGCTAGCTGCATACCGAGAAAGGAGTCAGTGTTACGTTAAGATCAAGCGGAGACGCACGTTTTGTCATAGAATAAAGAAAATGAATATTCACGTCTCGAAATTTGTTTACAGGTGTTGGAAGAATAAATCACCGAAGATGATATGAGTCGGATCGAACAAATATTGACTAATGTTCATAATGTCAGTTATCTCAGAATGAGTAAAACAAGAATCAAAAGAATGGGAGATATCATTCATATATGGATGAAGGAAAAGGAAATCGGTTTTGAGTGTTTAATGTCGACGCGTTTCAGTCAATTTCGAAAGCGAATCTCAAAATTGATAGGATCCAAGTTAAAAATCATCATCATCATGACTGTAATAAAGCTGAGGAAGTGGAAAACCAATTGTACCTAGGAACAAAAGAAAATCTGGACCGTATGCAAACTTTTCTCAATGGTGAAGATCAGAAGAACTTTGAATTGGAGAAGTTTCGAATAATTAAGATTCAAGAAATAGAAGCAATACATTTGTGGACTCACGGGAACGGAACAGCCTTCGGTATTCACATCAAAGATATGATGGAGTATATGAAGGATTTTGAGAGGAAACTGAAATATATTAATGTGGGTATGGTTGGATGTACAAACCACGCTGTTTCAAATCAAAAAACGAGGCAGATGTCATTGATGATGCCAGCAAGGTCTGTAAATAATGCCAATAAATAAAATCCTCAAAGAAATGTTTATATTATCCTAAAACTCAAAGGTTAAGCAATGAATTACAAACATAGTTTCAGTCGGAGGTTAAATAGAATTTTCGAAATCAGTAGAAGAATATGTTTCAAGGCGTGTTATGATGCCATAAACCTATCTCGAGGTAAATGATCTAGATGTGTTACAGATTGCTAGGATATAAATCAGAGTCCGATCAGATCTTGAAACAAAGTCATCGTCAAGAATATGAAAATTATAGGTAAGAAGAGGTAGATCAGAGATGCAAGTCGTCAAAGGTTGTTGAGCCAAGTGGAGATATTGAAGTAGAATAAGAAAAACATAGTGTGAGACTATGTGTCCGTTTGTATGAAACTGGATACAAATTTGAATTACTTGTAGCATTCAATCCATATAAGTTTGAAAATGGGGCCTCTCTGCTAACTAATATGGGCCGAGAGTGACAACGAAATAAATAAC
Source organism: Gammarus roeselii (assembly GCA_016164225.1). Taxonomy (NCBI): domain Eukaryota; kingdom Metazoa; phylum Arthropoda; class Malacostraca; order Amphipoda; family Gammaridae; genus Gammarus; species Gammarus roeselii. The sequence goes on from SDVV010017761.1 coordinate 2,067, forward strand.
ATGCATGCAAAGTGATATTTAGAGTCGTCTGGAGGGCTTCATATGTATATATCAATGACTGAATATCATACATAAGGTTATGTTAGGTTTTGAGGGGTGTGAATAACATGTAAAAATCAAGAATCATATGAAAATAGGTTCAACAATCAAACAACGATGTAATTATCTATAAAAATGAATGAAATTTGCTAGATCAAAATTGAAAGAGTGTATCAAAACTGCAATGGATAGATCAAAATGTAGAGTCAAGTGGAGATATTTGTTATGCATTAATCCCATAACACTGAAAAATCATATGTAAGCATGAAAAGTCGATCGATAATATATAATTCGTAGTTAGAAAAGGTTAGGTTAGGTTAGGATGATTAGTTCTTTTAACCTAACATGACGTAAACCTAATCCACCATAAATATCTTGTAACCAAAGCAAGGGACTTTGTGCTAATGGAAAAAAATAATAGATCAGAGGTAAAATGCTACAGATGTCAACCGACCCTGTATATGCATACAAATGTGTGTATGTGTCTACATTGTGCCGGTATCGACCCCTGTATACGCCGTAATTATACCGTGACGGGCTCTGCATATGCGCACAAAGCGTGTATGTGTGTACCTGGTGTGTGCCTTTAAAAAAAGGCTACGTAAAATAATGACTAAATATAATACCTAACCATCAAACTGGAATGAAAATACATAATTATTGGTTAAGATGGTTAGGTTAGGTTGCCTAGGTATTAATGCATCTGGCAATGTATGGTAACTATTTTTTGCACAAACGTGTGTAAATGCATACATTGTGCCGACACATGTACTAACACAGTGACGCTAATGACCCTGTATATATGCATTGTGCCGACACAGTGAACTGATAACCCTGTTCATATGCATTGTGCCGTCACATGTGCCAACGCAGTGATTGACCAGATCTTTGAACTTAACATCGCGTATATTTGCTGGATCCACATTAAAAAAAACTTGTAACAATATAAGTGAATTTGTTCTTTTGGAACCTACATGCTGAGTCTCATTCAAACATGTAATGAAGATATCGATAAAAATTCTGAAATCTATTTATCTGCAGAAGGGTATTTGCTGGATCAAAAATTTGAGAAGTGTATTCAAACTGATAATAATATGTCGAATATACACCCCTAGTGGAGAGATTCATACATATCAATACCATACATAAGCATCAAACTTGAATGAAACTACATAACTATTGGTTATGATGAGTGTTAGGTTAGGTTGCCTAGGTTTTAACGCATTTGGCAGTGTATGGTAACTTTTTTTGCATTAATTGATATTTGATCTATGATGTCGTTCATTGATATATGTTTCGCTAATTATGTACCTTAGCTATGGTTTTTATCCTAGATCTTGTTGACTGCGGACCTTACATAACAGATCTGTTGTAAATATGTTAGAGTGGATTTATTCAATAATCGTTATAATAGACGAAAATGGTGGGAGCAACACATCCAACATTACAACAAAAAAATCTTATTCTAACAGTAAAACCATACATAAAACTTGCTGACGCTTTAACACCCATAACAATCACTGTATGCGGTAAGCTTACATGAACGTTTTGAACTCTACAGTCTACTAACGAGCGATCACCTAACATTACTTAATACTAGTCGATGTTACTGAACTTGTATCAAGCACAATCTGCTAATGATTGGTAAAACTACTGAGTCAAGTGGATAGAATTGATAAGAATAAAGCTTAAATCAATGAAGAAATACCTAACATAAGTATAAAAACGGGGGAAGAAAATAATCCTTGGTTAGATTAGGTTAAGATGAGTTAGGTTTACAGCTATCATCATAAACCCTTAGTGAAAAATGCTGTAGTGGATATTGTGACTGCTCAATTAAGACATTCTGAATTGGAACGCAATCTCATAACAAAGCCTAAATTAATCAATAACTTCTAAGCATACAACTGCCTACGTATCACAATCATTTAAAGAAGTAAGACTTGCGGGAATAAGCATCTAGTAAAGACATACGAGCTGATAACGTAATTGAGATGTACATTAAATTATTGAAGAAATTTTAACACTAACTAACTAACTCTAAACAAATCCGGTAGATTAGCTCTCCAAGACGACATGGAAACGGACCCAAATCCAGTGTCAACAGGTAAAACATAAAAATATTTTGGATCATTACATCTAAAAAGCGTATTTTATACCCAACTTTCCATGAAAATTATGCGAATTTATATCAAATACAGATATATTCCTATGATAACCAATCAAAACATAGAACAACAACTATAAAATAGCTAAATAAGATTCTCTACTCTACCCTAAGCAGCATTGATTAACTATTATATACGATGTATCCTACCACACCCAGATAATAAATCCTACTCCAATATCCCACGTGATCTGGTTCATGACTAAGATCGTATTGTGGGTTTACGGATAGTTGGATCGTGCGTTGAATAATGAATGATGAAAGATTAAAAACAATAATAATTGATGAACGGCTAGAATTGATCTCCTGCCGTCCACACAATCTCTAGCCACGGATTCAGCGCTTGACTGACCGTTGAGCTTTCAAGGTTATAGAATGGCAGTTATAAATTGATCGGCCACAGAAATGAAGCAAGCGAAACTTCGCGCGAACCGCGCGGTATTGAAATTATATAAGTACATTGAATTGCATTGAGTAGTTTCCTTATCTGACTCCATTTTGATCGACGGCGGGTGTTTGCCTATTTTTTAATCCTAGAGAGAGATGCGACGAGGTGCAGGGGAGTGATAGCGAGATAAATTTTTACATAAATTACAAGAAAACGTAAGGCTTATGCAAAAATTGAGAATGATGACGGTGCTAGCATGGACCGTGACACAGTCAATGATACCAAGGATGATTAACATAGATATTACAGAACGCTAGGGATAATCACTGGGCGAATTTACACCAGAAATGAGTTACATTTGGTGACATAGTGATACGGTTGTAAACAATGAAAAGGGTAGATGACCCCTGATGAAATAACAGAAAACACGGATATGATTCCGACTATGCATAATAAGATGACATGCCGTGAATCAAGATAACGGCAATGGAGGAAGATTTGATTGATTCGCATCACGTAATGACATAGAAGTCAATGAGAAAATTGATAACATCGTGGAATGTAAATCGTGTAAGTATAACATGAAATTTGGAATATTTCGTCGTAATGAATGGATTGACATTGGTGAGATGCTAGGATGCATATGATCAAACGATGCTAAATTTACAAGTGGCCTTCATAGCCGAAGTAGGGTTGACAACCAAACGCGTCGTGCAATACATATTGCAGTAAAGAGAAAGACTACGGTAGACATCGTGGAATGAGCACAGAAATACCAATGGACATGTAATAACAACGGTAAAACGGATTCGATGGTGACACCTGACAGATTGACAATATAACAAACAAATGAATGATGATCCTACAGCCAGCCGTGGCTTGACCTAGTCGCGATTCGTACCGTTGAACTATTTATAGACCCGTCCTAGATCACACGGCATGGAAGTCCCGCGGTTACATGAAATACCAGGAACATCCGATATCGGGACTTACGGAATGGTGAGGGCTTGCTTTGCTACACTGAAGAGCTCAGTTTACGCGACGACTCGGTTGGCGCACTGAATCTGATTAATCCGACTTAAAGCTCCGAACCGTGACGATGGCCAGAGATGTGAGGTAGTTGAGATGTGGCGGAGGATTGATCATTTGTTTGTAGTTGTGATGAGCACTAGGTCGCGAGGTGCTCCATGGCGAGCAGTCGTAGACGATGGAGGAACTCCTGAGACGGATCGGGAACGGTGAGTGAAGCAGAGTAGAAGGAATAAGTCACTCCGGATACGGATGATCGTGGAGACGGTTGAGTTTGTGACGGTAGAGGATTGCGTGCTTCATATCAGTGACGGTGTGAAAGACTAAGTGTTTCGGGGTGCCCAATGAGTTTGAGGGCGACCTTTGCGGGGCCGTTGGCACCCTATATTCTCCGTGGCTGGTGAGAGACTGACTGTGCAAGCTAGCTAGCTAGGCCAGGCATGTGATGGTGGCAGGGCCACGCAGTGTATGTTGTCTTACTCTGCACTAGGTCAGACGTATGATAAAGTACAGTACAGATTGAGCGTTGACTGCGCGAAATGAATGTTCAGAACTGTACATGTTCCAACAATAATTAAATCAGAAAAATAAATGAATATTACAATAAACATTTGTTGAGGTTTTATAAGAACATCAACCTATAATAACATAGCTCGCTTGTCAATTTAGCATTTATATGAATGCTCAGGGTTTAACAGCTGAGTTACGAGTTGAGTGCAGTACAGCTGAGAGAGAGAGTTAGAGTGGAAGAAGTATAGCCTACTATAAGTGAAAGTTGTAGCAACTGTACACAGTAAATAACACGTGATTATTTGGAATAAGTCCTTGAAGAAGTAATGATTTGACTTAAGAAATAATTACACTGATATTGTTTTGAATTCAGTTAAGGGAATTGATTATTTTCAATTATGAGTAAAAGTATGATGTTATTTTGATCAAGTTAGTAAGGCTTGGTTGAAAGAACGATACTGGATACGTGGCAAAAATAGCCTGGCACGGCATGACCGGAAAGGACTGAAGAAATGTGACGGTTGGTGTTGTTTGCGCATTTTGGCGATTAGTTCTGGATACTGAACAACGAGCCGGCATCGAGAGGTCTGGGCGAACGTGACGTCAGAGATGGACGTTGCAGAAGTTTATCGTTTTCGGCTAATTAGCAATTACAGTGTGACAAGGAAGAAATCTCATTCGGAGGATCCCAAACGGATACTGTGAAATACACGCTGGGTCTAACTTTATGACTGCCGCCAGCACATGTGCTATGCATCGTTACACAAGAGTAGCGTGTGTGAGAACACGGAATGCATAGCATGAGATTGCTCGATGAGAACACACGGACATAATGAGCATACTTAGACATGAAGTATAATGAGAATGGCTCAGGAAATGTTTGAGTTACACGTGACTGCAAGAATTAAATAAAATGTAGTTATTACAGTAGTGAGGCGATAGTAAGACATTTGTAGTAGATAAAGCATAGTACAGTATAGTAGCGCAGCTATAGTAGGGGGCTTGTGGTGAGGAAAAGCGTCGCCACAGTATACTAATAACATAACAGCCATACCGAAAATATCTGACATTTAACACTGAGTTCATGGGAATAATGTTAATTTTACTACGATACCTGTTCAAATCTATAACAAATTACAAAATCAACTAAGATATTATGTTTCTACTAGAACAAATCGAAGCCCACCGTGTCATAACAACGAACTCTGCAATGTTTTACTAGGTCGCTTATCACCAAACTACCACTGATATACAACAAAATTTTAAAGGTAACACCCGGTCATGATACAATACCTCAGACGTACCATGCATCTGTTCAGTCCATCATCTCTGAACAACGTCGAGCAAAGTCACATCCTGGACGTAACCAAGAATCTATACACAGGTACAGTTGTCAAAATGGGGCTGACAGGAGTCTCAAAAAGTGTGATCATTAAAATCTGAGCATCTGTTCACTGATGACCTAAGTAAACCACTACAACGAATAGCAGCTTGTCGGATAACCTCTCTGACAAACCAATGGAACTTAAGATCGACGTCCACATGAACTTACATAATTCACGTTGAACATGGATGAACTCCAAATGACCACCAAAGAGTGTAAGCCACCTCTTCATCAGGACCCCACCATCCAGTAAATCATCTTCTAAAACGTTCCACTATACACTTGCTAGGGTTCAATAACGAAATTCCACAAAGATGCAGAACGGACTTACCACTCTTGAACATACATTCTTATGATTATTGTGCAAAAAACATACAACAACAACAACTATAAAAAATAGCCAATTAAGATTCTCTACTCTGCTCTAATTAACATTAAAAATTGTAATGCACTATGGTATCCAGCATAGTAAATCGGGGTACTTACACAAATAGGCATAAATACAACTGGCTTTTGCCTATGGGACACCTCTAACTCCTCATTCATAAACATGGGAGAATGGTCCTATAATAAACATACAATAACCTAACAGCATGACCGAGTTTGTAACAAATGGGATCTTCTATATCTATAATAACCACGTCAAATATTGTACCAGGATGCAAGAAGATATATAAAACACTAAAAAATAAACAACATGTAACTAAATTATACCTGAAATAATGGTATACATTGTATATACAATCGTAATATATCCTAATATCCCCTTAGTGTATAAAATACTCAATACCTTGCATCGAAGATCTAAACTGTACAGAGAACATACAAAACTGAAAGACACATACTAAAACTCTTGAGTTATAACAAAGCAAGAAGATCCATTCTCTACCATACCCAAAACATACATTAAAAACCTTGAGGAACGAGGAAAAAGCATGTAACTAACCAAACAACTGACGTGAATAAGATACCAGGACATGCGAGCAACATACGCTGAAACCTAAAGTAAATGGTGTGGAATACTTCTAAACGAACACGCTATAGTACATACAAAATCTGGTGAAATCAATCTCTAACTAAGTCCAAAAATGGGTGAAATTAACATTTCTTTAACTAAAGTAACCACGACTTGATCGTAACGGAATGTTATATATTTACATTTAAAATAGCAAAATGATGCAATAACCGACTAATTATTCCTGAAATAGTGTACTACATGGACGATACAAACCTAAAATATCCTAAAAATTCCTATAACTGTATGAGATAACTATTCAAAATTCCAAAAACACTACAAATTCAACATAAATCAACCGAATATTACTATGTATACATAACACAGCATAATGGCTTACAATAGATTCATATCGTTTAGGTACTCTCGCTATTGGAACACCGCGTCAATGGAATACCGATATATCTGGCTCAAACCTAGATAATGTGTTATGGGGTAGATAGAATTTCGTAACGAAACTGCCGCATTAATCCAAAATACAAACATGAACTCGCTAACTACCAATAGATATTTTATACATATGAAATGAACGACTGGAAAATACACAGAGCATTGCCTAAAATTCAATATCAAGCATCCGACCGCTACGAGTGAGTCAAATATACTCTTGGGTGCTCTCCTTTGAAGGAATGTTTCAGTCACCTGTTTGTATAGCATATTTTTCTATGTGTGCGATAGCTCACAATCGAAAAAAAATGAATGAAGGAGTTACTGCAGGAGTAAGTGAAACAAAGCGGAAGGGTACTGATAAAAAACAAACTCAGAAAATAACAATAAACTAATTGAATTTATGCCACGTGTAAATTGATCAATATCGAACGACGTAGAAATGATACCAAGCTTGAAAAATTCATCAAGAACGTGTCTTGAAAATCAACATTTGTGCAAGCGGGAACTGTGTGGAGTCCTAACCTTCAATACTGCATGTAAATTATTATGTAACTGTTAGATTTACTATCAATAAAAATGATCTTATAAGTGTATTATATCAATATCCTAAACATTCAGAAGAAAAGTATTTAAAATGCATACAAGCAACATGACATGCAACGAAATTGCAATGCAGTATGCCCAGCATTGAAATGCGAATACCAAAGGTAGTGTGTAAACGGTTTATTTAGATAACCTGTTACCATATAAACACCTAATAATATATATAACCTATTAACATACTTTATGAATAATTCGAAAGCTGTCCGTCCATCCGTCAGAATGAGTCGCCCGTTAGCTGACTCACGCGCCAAAGCGGTTCCTACCCGTCTTTCGACACTGACTCTAGATTGCACGTTTTGTGCAGCTGACCCCCTTCCCTGCCCCACCATATGTGACTCTAGAAAGCGGTTTTTGTCACTATATACTCTAATTATATTCGCGTCCAGCTTCGAGAAGCGTTCATTTGTGTCATCAACTACTACTTGAGTCAGGTCTCATGTCGATGAGGAGCTTCTGAGGGGTTCGTCGTTTTTTCTCGCAGACAGGGTTGAGTGCGACGTTCTGGAGGGGCCGTCAGCCCCTCTCCGATAGGGCTTGGTCTTGCCCATTGTTTGATCCTCCGCTTCTACCCGGGGTTCTCAGTGACTGAAGTTGGGGCCTTCTCTACATACAAACTTAGATGTATATAAGTATATTTATACACTTTCCTAAAACTAACCAAAATATAATCTTACAACTAGACTTAAAAATATATATTTTTGATGTATGTTTTTTTAAATATAAACTTTTTTTGGTACCGATTTTGTTGATTTTTTTATTTTATTTAAGTTGGTTTCGATTCTAAATGGAAAACCCCGGTGTCAGTGGGGGCTCACCTCTTTGTACACTAAGGGGGGAGAATGTAACCACAAACTGAGACGGATCTTTTAAATCAAAACATATATACACAAAGGGACGAATTAAATTTGGTTGTTAACGAAGGAGGCCGCGGGAAGGCGGGTGAGCCTGGGATACCCCCAGGGTGTATCCCTTCGAGGTGCGGTATCGATTTTGCTCTAAATAGATGGTGTTCGATCTCTTCAAGTTGAAAACTTTAACCTTTACGTGACGATATTCGGTCTCGGAGCGATGTTCGGCTTAGAGCGGTGACCGGCTCTTATTTTGATACAGCAAAATAAAATGAAACTTCTATACCTTGAAAACTTGGAAAACTTTGGAGCTTAGACGCGAAGAACAGTGTGCGATGTCAATTTCTCGGTTTATTGTCCGTCATTGGTTACGATACTGCCGCTGCGTAAAGCTAAAGAAACCGAAATCTTGGATCACTAGCTATATAATTTTTCCGATTCCTAACTTCATATGACATAATACATATCAAACATCGGCTTAGCGGATGTAGCTTGAGAGCTGGTGCACAACATGTTTATAGGTCGAGGCCTGAGATCGACCATGGCTCGTAGAGACCACACATTTTGTTTCACACGTGATTCTCAAACTGTGTACACATTGTGTCCATGAGTTGTGATAACCAGCATTACAATTTAGATGAAATCATGATCAAGTCTCGTTAACACCATCCTCTGTCGGTCGCCATGCTCTGTACGTGTGTCCAGGGACGCTTGAGTCATGTGTAAACTGCTCATGTCATACCGCCTGAACACGGCCCCATTCTCGTTAACAGTCACTGCATCTGGTCTCATACCCTTCCACACATTCAGACATTTATTTAGTTTAGTGATCCATTTTTCACGAACTTATATAAGCGAGAAATAACTCTGCACGTAAAGACTGGGAATCATTTTAAAATACCCGGCATGGATCATGAAGATATGTTTGGCTGTGGTTGCGCAAAATCAAATAACACTTTGAAACACTTTCAAATACTTTGTTACCACATCTGTTTAAGAAATTATTACTGCAAAGGAAATTCGACCGAGCAGAATATAAACCTGATTACAGGTTTCGCAAGAATATCAACAAAGCTTATGCACAGAAACAGTACGTGGGTTTGGGCAAGTAAACTGCTTTAAGAGCAACCTAACGAGACCTAAACCTATCCTTAGAATGACTTACTTGAATTAAACTAATATCTAAAATAGCCCTCAAAATACTCCATACTATTTAAGGAAAACTAAAACATAAATAATATGGTACACATCTAAATGTGATACGCTTTATTACCAGACCTGTTTACAATTTTTGTATTACAAATGAACATCAACCGAGCAGGATACAGAACTTGATCACATGTTTAGTGAGATCATGAACAAAGTTCCTACACATAAACAGGTAGAGGGCCCGAAGAAGCACACTGCTCTAACTGCAACCTACCTAGGCCTAAACTTATCCCAAAAGTGACCTATCCATGGAGGTATAATAGGCTTTATTAAACCCTGTTATATTGTAAGACTTGATTTATTGAGTACGAATGTCCATCAGACTGGTACTGTAAATGCTCAAAATGAACAGTTGTCCATCAGACTGGTACAGTAAATGTCCGAGGTAATACCTATCATGGTCAAAATGAAAAGTTGTCCATCAGAGTGGTACTGTAAATGCCCGAGGTAATACCTATCGTGGTCAAAATGGACAGTTGTCCATCAGACTGGTACTGTAAATGCCCGAGGTAATACCTATCATGGTCAAAATGAAGAGTTGTCCATCAGACTGGTACTGTAAATGCCCGAGGTAATACCTATCATAGTCAAAATGCCCAGTTGTCCATCAGACTGGTACTGTGAATGCCCGAGGTAATACCTATCATGGTCAAAATGAAGAGTTGTCCATCAGACTGGTACTGTAAATGCTCGAGGTAATACCTATCATGGTCAAAATGAACAGTTGCCCATCAGACTGGTACTGCAAATGATCGAGGTAATACCTATCATGGTCAAAATGAACAGTTGTTCATCAGACTGGTACTGTTAACGCCCGAGGTAATACATACCTATCATGGTCAAAATGGACAGTCGTCCATCAGACTGGTACTGTAAATGCTCGAGGTAATACCTATCATGGTCAAAATGAACAGTTGTATACATATAGACTAGAATTTGGAAACTATTAAGATCCTTAAATTCTAGAATATTCATCGATTTGAAATAAATTCTAGTGTGTTCTGTAAATGAGATGGTATTCATAGATCTGCATGCTTCCTTTTGCATGACAACCATTTTATTTTGTATCTTTCACAGCTTGCAAACAGGGCTTCAATTCCATAGATAAAGGGTTGAACTATTGATGAATAAATTTTTTTGATATCTTCTGGAGGTAGAAAATATTTTAATTTATACGATGGAGATATAATCTACACGATATTTGATTCAACATGACGGTCGTAATGCATGCGGAGGAACTTAATTGATACACTACAATAATATTAGCGTTTCCCATTTTTAACGAAGGAATATCAATGTTACGTTTGTATGAGAATGTAAAAGATTTGATTTTTATCAACATGCATCGAGGCTGACAAAGGTACCATCATCGGAAAATCAGATGCCCTTGAATAGATTTGAAGAATTTGGACGACCGTCAATAAAAATTAGAAACAATAAAGGCCATAAGATTGAGCATTGAGGTACGCCATGACTTATTTGAGAAGATTTGGTTTAAAGTTATTTCTTACAGTATTTTGTTGCCCACTGACGAGAAACGACCGAAACCAATCCAACGCCAATCCCCGTACTCCATTGACGCACAATTTGGGAAGCAAACTAGTATGGTCAACGCTATCGAATACCTTTCAAAAGTTTAAAAATACGGATAGTAAATAATTTTTTAAGAATATTGCTTGTACTGTCAATTTTTTATTCTGAAACCCATATTGACCACGATAAGGAATGAAATGCTTCACTAAATAATCATTCAGTTGTATGTATGTTATTTTCGACTATTCTACTAACATAGGTAATGTTCACCTTCCTCATCGAGAATCGAACCCGGGGCAGCCATGTGGCTACCTGGGTGCCATACCCACTACACCAAAACGACGTAAAAGGATGGATAACCTGCTGGTTCAAGACATTCTGTGCTCTACACTGTGTGATTACATCAACATCCCCGCCGCACCATGGGAAAGGTAAGCATTTAATTCGATCCCGGCATTAACGAGATTGTATCTTTCGAAAGTACTTCTGATTTCGGTCTACCTCTAGGCCTGCAACCACTCGCCTCCGCATTCATCACCCTTTTCACCAATCTCCCTTCATCCATCCTCTCCATGTGCCCGAACCATCTCAGAACACGCGAAACCGAAATTTGTGTGGATGGATGGTGTGAAGCAGGCGTTAGGAACGAGAGACGTGAATGTGCAGGTGGCAAGACAGCGTGCAATGAACAGGCGTGAGTGGAGAATGGTTGTGAATGGTTGATTTTGACGCTGC
>SDVV010017762.1:0-13916 GCA_016164225.1 Gammarus roeselii
TCGTGTATTTTGATGAATTGTTGAATGTCGAGAATGAATGAGAGGCAGGTATTGTTGCTGTCAGGGGTGGTGCATGGATGCCGGATTTTGGAGAGAGTCTTGTTGCGGATTTTACTAGAGAAGAGGGGCAGCAGGCAGTGGAGGTGATGAAAGCAGGCAAAGCCCCTGTTTTGGATGGCGTTGCGACTGTAGCCTGAAAAAGGGTGGAATAACGATTGTCAAATGGTTGGTGAGGCTACTGAACATATGTTATGAGGCGGGCGTGGTACCACTTGAGTGGCGCAGTGCCTGTATTGTCCCCATGTATAAGGGCAAAGGAGATGAAAATGAATGCTGCAACTCAAGAGGTATCAGTTTGTTATGTGTGGTCAATAAGTTGTATGGGAAGGGACTGATCAAAAGGATTTGAGAATGTATGGATTGCGCAATTGAAGAGGAACAGTGTGGCTTCAGGAGCGGTATAGGGTGTGCTAATCAGATCTCTGCAGTGAGACAGGTCTGTGAAAAGTACCTTACAATGGCAAAGGATGTGTTTTGGGCTTTCGTGGATATGGTAAAGGCATACGACAGGATTGACAGGGAAGCGCGGTGGAGGGTGTTGCGGTTGACATGTATGGAGTGGGCCGAAGTCTATTGGAAGCGGTGCAGAGTTTCTAGGTTGGCAGCCGCGCATGTGTCAGAGTGGGAAGCGAGACGAGTGATTGGTTCACAGTGTAAATGGGTCTGAGACAAGGCTGCGTGATGTCTCCCTGGCTGTTCAATCTCTACATGGATGGAGTAGTCAGGGAGGTGAACACGAGTGTGCTGGGTCGTGACTTAGAGTTTTTGGAAGCGAATGGGCAGTTGAGCCAGTTGCTGTTTGCGGATGATACGGCGCTGGTGGCGGATTCAGAGGAGAAGCTTTGTAGCTAGTGTCTGAGTTTGGTAGAGTGTGTGTGAGTAGGAAGCTTCGAGTGAACGTAGGTAAGAGTAAAGTCATGAGATGCTTAGAGGACTTCCGATGCGAGCAAAGTTAGTGTCACCCTAAATGGAGAGCTCTTGGAGGAAGTTCAATGTTTTAAGTACCTGGGCTCCCATGTGGAGATAACTGAACTAGTGGAAACTGAAGTGAAGGAGGTATGTAAAGTATCGGGTGCACTTAAGAGTGTAATGAGCTGTAGGACGTTGGGGATGGAAGCAAAGAGAGTGTTGTTGTCTTAACTGTGCTCTACGGAGCTGAGGTTTGGGGGGTGAGAGCAGAGGAGAGAAGAAGGTTGAAAGTTTTTCAGATGGAATGTCTAAGGAGCATGGCTATAGTAACGCTGAGAGACCGGATCACCAACGACATGGTTCGAATCAGAACAGGGATGGCGTGTGCTTATATGGTTCGGGCACATGGAGAGGATGGATGAAGGGAGATAGGTGAAAAGGGTGATGAATGCGGAGGCGAGTGGTTGCAGGCCTAGAGGTAGACCAAAGTTTAGGTGGATGGATGGTGTGAAGCAGGCGTTGTGAAGGAGAGACATGAATGTGGAGGTGGCGAAAGAGCGTGCAATGAACAGGCGTGAGTGAAGAATGGTTGTGGATGGTTAATTTTGACGCTGCTCTGATGTGCTTTCCCGCCCTTGGCATCCCGCTGTCGGGGTGGTCTTGAGGGGGGGGGGGGCCCGGTCATTATGACGCGGCGGGAGTAAACCAGTGTAAACTGTCGGGCCCTGCTGCTGACGACGGATCCTCGGACTGCACTCGTGACCCAGAGTGTATGTTGAGGGGGTACCGGCCGGACCCTTTAGCACAAAAGGGCTAAGTTGTGTGAATGTGAGCGTATGAGGTGCGCCTTGCCGTCGGCCACCCCCCTTTCTTGGGGATGCGGCCTATTGTCTGTATCTGTAAATATCAAACTCTGAAGTTTTGAGCCTTCTTAGTATTATTTCTATTTTGCATTATATTAGATCGGTTAGTAGTTAGTACTTAGTTGAAGTTAGTTCTAAGCCAATAGAGCCTATAGGCATACATATTATATATCTGTAAACTATGTCCAAGTTATTGAAGTCTAAAGTCTAGGAATATGTGTAGGTGTACTTTTAGTCTCATGCAATTAAAAAAATTTCCTCTAGTCTTAGTGTCTGTACTTTGTATGACGTGTATTTTCAGTTTAAACAGCAGAATCTATTTATGTTATAAAACTTATCAAATGGCTAACTTGATCATGTAATGTTGTTAATAAAGTTGCTAAAAATTAAGGAGATTGAAAACAATAACGGGAGTCAGGCAGCTTTTTTCTAAGTTATTATTTTCTGTCAGATTGGCTTGGGGAGGAACTCGAATGGGTCTTCAATTTCTTGATTATTCAATATCAAATAATAATAATTACAGATTCCTAATTTCCTATACTAGCCTTCTAGGTGTAGCGTATTGGGTATAACCCGTATAATGCAAATATAATGATTGATAATACTAAAATAATTCACAAACTTGATATGTTTATTTCTTCTCTTTGTTTCATATACTTTTCTATTTATTTGTAAATTGTATACCAATTAATATAATACTTTCACAGTTTCACTTGATTTTGAATTTTTAAATATATATATACATATATATATTTTTTTTACTGGGCAGTGCCCACTCTGTTACAAACCCATTTTTACTGTGAACCAATCACTCACCTTGCTTCCCACTCTGACACATGCTCGGCTGCCTGCCGATATAAAAACTTCGCACCGCTCTCATTGATTTTCGCCCACTATATACAAACGCAATACCCTCTACAGCGAACATCCATGAAACCCCGGAACACATCCTTTTTCTTTGCAAGGTACTTCTCATAGCCCAGTCTCACCGCAAAAATCTGATCGGCACACCTGCTACCACTCCTAAAGCCATACTGTTCCTCTCCAATTGGGCAATCCGTACAGTCTATAATCCTCTTGATCAGCACTTTTACACACAATTTACTGACCACACATAACAAACTGATACCTTTTGAGCACTCATTTCCATCTCCCCTATACATTGGAACAATACAGGCACTGCGTCACTCAAACGGTACCATGCCCGCCACAAAACATATGTTCAGTGACAACGCCATCCATACCAGGAGCTTTTCCTGCTTTCATCACCTCCATTGCCTCCTGCGTCTCTTCGTAGTAATGTCCGCAACAAGACTCTCCAAAAACCGGCATCCACGCATCACTACCCACAGCAACAATGTCAGCCTTTCTGTCATCCTCGACATTCAACCACTCATCAAAATTCTCGGCCCACCGTTTCCGTACATCACCACTTTCCAACAACATCTGGCTGCTTTCATCTTTCACCACCACCTCTTAATTTCCGGTCTCCCTTTCTCACCCACTCTACCTCTTTCCAGTGCATCTTTCTGTTCCCCCGCCCCCTCAAAATTCTGTCGCAACCGTTGGCCCCACCTAGCATCAGCGTCCCTTTTGGCCCTCCTCACCACCCGCTTCACTTCTCTTCTCTGTATAGTTTTCATATGCCATCACCGACCTCGCCTGCAACCACTCCTCAAATGCTCTTCTTTTCTATGCCACCGCCAGTTTGACCTCCTTGTTCCACCACTCGCAGACTTACCTTCTGCACACCACACACTTTTTTTGCACATCTCAGCAGCGCATCTCTCTACGTCTCCCATTCTTCCTCCATATCTCAGGTTCTGCTCTCTCACGTTGTCACATTCCTCCCTCAACGCCTGCTGGAACTCCTCAGCTCTGCTTCCCACATTCAGTTCACTCACTTTCACTACCTTTCTTATTCCTCCCGCTTTTTTTCACCTCTGCTCCATCCTTAATCTACATTCCACTAGCAGATGGTTACACTCCTTCACCCTCTCCTCTCGACACCCGCTCATCCAACAGCCTCCCCATCACTCTTCGAAACTAGCGTAAATCCGTCAGTGCTCTCTCCACCACTGCACCGTTGCCCATCTTAACCCATGTGTGCCTGTGGATGTCTCGCTTCTTGAACAACTGGATTTGTTTACAAATACATACAATGTATTTGTATTACATACAAATGTAATTAATTTCTCACTTATACAAAAAATGTATGTGAATGAGATTGACAACTAAACTGCAGGGGGGGAACTTGGAAACTAAGTTATATTTTTATAGGAGAAGGGACTTCATGCAAGTAAAGTGATGGCCCTCCAGTCTATAGTCCCTAGTTCCGATTTATCACAAAGGATTAGAGAAAAAACTATAGAAAATGCATGTTGTCGGCACTCGATCTCTAGTTGACACTTCAGTTTTCTTCACATGAGAGCCCAGATACCTTAAACACTAACCTTCCTTCAATAAATCTAAATTTTGGCAGACTAACATTTCATTACTTGACTTTTACTCGCATTTACTAGCAGCTTCTTCTCTCACACACCACCAAACTTCAACACTAACCCACACAACTTATCTGAATTTGTTAGCAGTGTTTTAGCATCCGCAAATTGACACTGGCTCAACTGCCAACTTTGCTAATTTGCTCCTAACAACTCAATCCATGTAGAGATTGAACAACCACATCTAGTCAACTCGCCTTCACCACCTCCGTTCTCCTCTCACTATTTTGTTTTTCTTCCCATTCCTATCCACTCTCAATCTTCTTTCCTACAGTGGATGGTCAGGCATTCCTATACCTTCTTCTCTTAACTCTCGCCCATCCAACAGCTTCCCCATCACTCTCCTGCAAGCAACACAAAATTCATTGGCACCCCTCGGGCCATCTGTACCCATGTGTACTTGCGGCGATCTTACTTTTTGAACAAGCTCTTTCTACCACCAGCTTCTATCTACTTTCTGCACAAACGTATCAGGCTCTCCACTTTAATTTCTCCCTGGAACTCCATAGCTACCCGTCTACCACATTTTTTGCCACTGCGTTTTCAATTCATGCATTTAGAATTCCAATATCACCACTTTATATTGAACTCTAAAACTTTCAACAAGCTGTCCCAGGCTAATTCAAAAATGTTCTTTCTTCACTCTTCTTTTCGTTACTTGGTCCAAAAGCACTAACCAACTTGCATTTGCCTTCACAAACATGCGTTCGCTCCTCATTCAACTTTCTCATTCAGCATCAATATATCTAACTTCCTCCACACAAATATCTCGTCAAACTTTCCCCTTTGCCTCATCCGTTATACAAACACGCACATTTAGAAATCCTAAGAAATTGGTATGGAGAAGTGTGGGTCTCTCCTCACCCGCTCGTCCTGCCGTTTTCGATGGAGAAAATTATAAATAAGAGAATCCCCAGCCCCCTCGCTCTGTCCCTATTTGTCTTATTTTGCGACACGCAAGGCGTATCGTCGGAAGGATTCTCGCCCTTTGCCACTGTGAAAATGCTTCTGGACTTCTTGGCTTTTCAATACCTTGGACTCGAGGGACCAGCATTCATTGAGAAGTTCAGATTTTTACTCTCGCCTGCCCTGTCGCAACCTGACTTACTTCATGCAGCAACTCCATTCTGCATACGCTGATGAACATTCTATGTGGAGTTGCCAATCATGAATCGGAAGTCAAGGACCTACCAGATCTTGAATTTTTTGAAAGTTTGAGTTGAAGAATTTGGTTTCTGCTTGGGTTGAACCGTAAATAATAGTACATACTGTTATACTCCTGTTCTCATACATAGCCCATCATTTATTTGCATTGTTCTCAACCATTGCTAATGAGGATCTTGTAAGCAGGTTCATTCCGATTTGTTAATCTGAGTGCACCGTGTCCAGGTCATTTCCACTGTGCATGCGGCGTCTGCACGATACCCTGGCTTCCACACACCACCTCAAGCACGGCGGCCGTATGCAATACGGACTCTTCCTTAAAGCTGCTGGACTGTCGTTGGAGGACGCGTTGCACTTTTGGCGTAGCCATTTTGCCAAGAATATGGATGTTGACAAGGTACAGCTATTACAATGAAGATGTAAATGTTTCTATATTCACTTGCTTTTTATCGAACAATTTTGCAACATGGCTAACTCTCGGTTGTCACTTATTCCTGCATGATCACACTCATTTCAGCTGCAACACCTGTAAAACTTGAGTGACTGTGTGAACAAATTTGAAAAAAAAATATGTAACGAACCTTGGAGTCGGTTTCAGTACTTTTTGGTTTATTGAGTTGAAATGTTAGAATACCGTTACTATTTGCACCAATTGAGTTGAGACTTGCTCAGAGAAAATGCTAGCTATGTCCAAGTTCTATTCTCTTCTTAGTAATGTTAGCAGTGGGTGAGACACTCTCTTCGAAAACGGCCGTTGTTTTATTACTGCATTATGATGTGTACGTATAGACATACAGCCGTTTCCCCCTAGTTGGGAGGGGGACTAAGTTTACAGACACAGAGGGGGAGGCGCCCAATCTCTCCGCCACAAGACCGCCGTGTCCATGCCGAGGCTCGAACTCGCAACATGCAGCACCAGAGGCTGGCACTGCAGTCAGATGCGCTAACCACTAGGCCACGGCGGCCTCATTGAATTATGATGAGGGTCATATATCGTTCGAAAGTGTTAGGCCACTGATTCCAAGGAAAGGGTCATCGGTCTCTTTGTTGTAACGCTCTTACAATAATTGGGTCTCCTTCAGTTTAGACGGTATCACGTCATGTAATACATAATTTGAAAGCTCTTGCGTAGTACCTACTACAACCTAACTTTGTTTTTTTCTGACCTGTATTGATGATGGCGTTCTTCTTTTTTAAAAGTTTCCGTCCGTTTCTGTAGCAATCATTATATGCAATACTTCATTCGTTTAGGTATAGCTAGTTAAAATGTTGGCTTTCTAATCGACATTGTAATATCTGGTTTCCTCTTCCAGTTTTGAAAACGATCATAACATGCAAATCATAATTTACAAATTCTTGTGGAGTACTGCAATCACTTGATACTTCTGTTGGGCATGACCTTTCTCAAATAGTTTTCAATCTGTTACAGTTTGACAAGCAATACGCGTACAACATCCGTCACAACTACGGCAAAGAGGGAAAGCGCACCGACTATTCACCCTACAGCTGCATCAAGATCATATCCGGTAGCGTAGGACCTGGTGACGCCCACGGCTGCCCGTTCAAACTTACAGATGCTCCGGTGTTGCGGCAGCGACTTGTTGCTTACGGGATTGCAAGTGCTGGTGAGAAAGTGCTACTGGCATGGTATCAGGTCCACTTGACAGTTTGGTAAAAAGGACTCTTGATGGTGTCATATGTTCGCAGTATATGCTCAATGCAATGTGATGCCCTACTTCTATCTATATTATCCATCTCGATTTGATGTCATTTCCTTCCTAGGTTTTCAAACTTCGCCTTTAAAAGTTCAACCTGCAGACCCAGGATTTACGTAAAAGATACAGACAATAGGCCGCATCCCCCAGAAAGAGAGGTGGCCGACAGCAAGGCGTAACTGATACGCTCACACTCACACCACTTGGCCCTTTTGTGCTAAAGGGTCCGGCTTGTAACCCCGCAACCTACACTCTGGGTCATAGGTGCAGTCCGAGGATCCCTTGTCAGAAGCAAGGCCCGACAGTTCTCACTGTTTTACGCCCGCCGCGTCATAATGGCCGGCCCCCTCCCCACACCCACGACCAACTGGATGCCAAGGGCGGGGAAGCACATCAGAGCAGCGTCAAAATCAACCATTCACAACAATTCTCCACTCAGGCCTGTTCATTGCACGCTCTCTCGCTACTTCCACATTCATGTCTCTCCTTCCCAACGCCTGCTTCACACAATCCATCCATCCACCCACTCAAGCTTCGGTCTACCTCTAGGCCTGCGACCACTGGCCTACGAATTAATCACCCTTTCCACCAATCTCCCTTCATCCATCCTCTCCATGTGCCCGAACTATCTCAGAACACGCGAATCCACTCGGTCCTCCAACTTCTTCACCATCCCTGTTCTGATTCGAACCACGTCGTTGATGATCCGGTCTCTCAGCGTTACTCCAGCCATGCTCCTCAAACATTTCATCTCGAAAACATTCAACCTTCTCTTCTCTGCTCTCACCCCCAAAGTCTCAGCTCAGTACAGCTCAGTTGTGACAACAACACCCTCATACAGCTCTCTTTTTGCTTCCATCCCCAACATCCTACCGCTCATTACACTCTTCGGTGCACCAAACACTTTACACCCCTCCTTTCCTTCACTTCAGTTTCCACTAGTTCAGTCATCTCCTCATGGGAGCCCAGATACTTGAAACTCTAAACTTCCTCCAAGAGCTCTCCATTTAGGGGGGACACTAATTTTGCTCGCATCGAGAGCCCTCGAGCATCTCATTACTTTCCTCTTAACCCACGTTCACTCGAAGCTTCCTCCTCTCACACACTCTACCAAACTCAGACACTAGCCTACATAGCTTTTCCTCTGAATTCGCAACCAGGGCCGTATCATCAGCAAATAGCAAACTGGCTCAACTGCCAACTCCGCTCATTTGTTTCCAACAGTTTCAAGCTACTACGCAGCACACTCGCGTTCACCTCCCTGACCACTCCATCTATATAGAGGTTGAACAGCAAGGGAGACATCACGCTGCCTTGTCTCAGTCCCACTTTCACTGTGAACCAATCACTCACCTTGCTGCCCACTCTGACACATGCTCAGCTGCCAACAAGGAAACTCTACACCTCTTTCAACAGATGTCTGCCCACTCCATACAAACGCAACACCCTCCACAGCGCTTCCCTGTCAATCCTGTCTTATGCCTTCTCCAGATACATGGATGCCCAGAACACATCCTTTCCTTTGGCAAGGTACTTCCCACTGACCTCTACCACTCCTAAAGCCGCACTGTTCCTCTCCAAATACGCAATTCGTACAGTCTCTAATCCTTTTGATCAGCACTCTTCTGTACAACTTACCAACCACACATAACAGACTGATACCTCTCGAGTTGCGGCGTTCATTTTTATCTCCTTTGCCTTTATATAGCGGAACAATGCAAGCGTTGCGCCACTCAATCGGTACCACGCTTGCCACAAAACACAAGTTCAGTAACCTCACCAATCAATCGACAATCGTTACTCGGCTCTACTTCAGGCACTCGGTCGCAACGCCATCCAAACCAGGGGCTTTCCCTGCTTTAATCAACTCCACCGCTCCTGCACCTCTTCCCTGGTACGGTCCGCCACAAGTCTTTCTCCCAAAACTGGCATTTGAGCACCACCACCCACAGCAACAATATCATCCTTGACATTCAACAACTCGTCAAAATGCTCGCCCCACCTCTTCCGTACATCACCACTTCCCAACAACAACTGGCCGTTTTCATCTTTCACCACTTCCTCCTTTCCGGTCTCTCCCTTTCTCACCCTCTTCACCTCTTTCCCGAACATCTTTTTGTTCTCCTCAAAATTCTGACACAACGGTCAGCCCCACCTGGCATCAGCGTCCCATTTGGCTTCCTCACCATCCGCTTCACATCGTTTCTCCTCTCTTTGTAGCTTTCATAAGCCACCGACTTCACCTGCAACCACTTCTCAAACGCTCCTCTTTACCGTGCCACCGCTAGTTTGACCTCCTCGTTCCACCACTCGCAACCTTGCCTTTCTGCACCCGCCCACACGACGCGCACCACACATCTTTTTCGCACATTTCAGCAACGCATCCCTTAACGTCTCCCATTCTTCCTCCACATCTCTCAGATCCTGTCCTCTCACGTTGTAATATACTTCCCTCACCGCCTGCTGGAACTCCTCGGCTCTACTTGTCACATTCAGTCCACTCACTTTCACTACCTCTCTTCCTCTTACCACTCGTTTGTTGCCCTTCCATTTCTGCTCCACTCTTAATCTACCTTCCACCAGCAGATAATCAGACACTCCTCCATCCTCCCCTCTCAACACCCGCCCATCCAACAGCCTCCCCACCACTCTCCTCAATATCAGCACAAAATCCATCAGTGCTCTTTCCACCACTGCATCACGAGCCATCCTTACCCATGTGTACCTATGGATATCTCGCTTCCTGAACAAACTGTTCCCGACCACCAACTCCTGCTCCATACACAGACCTATCAGGTTTTCTCCACTGTCATTTCTACCGTGAACGCTATACCTTCCTATCACATTCTACAGCACTATATCTCCAACTCTCGCATTAAGGTCACCCAGTACAACTACATTGAAATGACTTCCAAAACTCTCAATACACTCACTCAGGTCAGTCCAGAATTGCTCCCAGTCCAGTCGCTGCCAGGTCCGTAAGCACTCACAAATGCCTATCTTTCTACGCCTAACTTAACTTGCACCCACATCAATCTTGAGGACACCTCCTTCCATTCGGTAGCGCTACGAGCCAATCGATCACTCAATATCAAGACCTCTCCTTCTTGGACCCAACCTTCCTCCTCACCAGACTTTCTTCCACTTACCACACCAAACTCACATTCGCCCTCACCTTTACATTTCGTCTCACTCAGCGCCAACACATCAAACTTCCTCCCTATAAAACATCTCGCCAAATTCTCTCTTCTTTACCTCATTCGTACTACAGCCACGCACATCAGCGACCCTTACAATAGGGTTCAGAGAGGCGTGAGCCTCTTCTCCCCCCGCTCGTCTTGTCGTCTTTGAGGAGGGGTTTTACAGAGAACGAAATTCCCAGCCTCTGCTCCGCCCTTTTTAGTCGCCTTTTACGACACGCAAGGGTTACGGTAGCACGATTCTACTCCCGGCTACGGGGCGCCCTTATAGGCACCTTCTATGACACACAGTGGATACGGTAGCAAGATGCTAACGCCCCGGCCACATGGCATCTACGTCAATAAAGAGCTAAACTAGTAGCTCGTCTGTTTGGGATGAGTATATTAGTGTCTCACTGGGCCTTAGTCATAGCAGCGTTAGAACGTCTTAACTAGCATTGGTTGAAATTTACATAATTGAATTACTGGACAACCAAATTCCATGACTTTCTAATAACGGGAGGAATTCAAATATATGAATGAATTTGAAAAAAAAATCGCAAGGGAGGAACACGCCAAGTCGTGTGCAAACATTTTAAACACAATTCTGTCTTATTAATGTTTAAGCTAATAAATCTAGCTATTGTGTAGGGCAACTCTCATTTGCTCATGAATAGAAGCGTTCTCATTGTACATGAGCCAGGGTTGTATAAAACTAAATAAACTGCATATTTTAGTGCCTGAAATTCATTCACCAATTTCATTTAACATATCCATTCCCAACCACAAGGTGACATGTATTTTAGCATTTTATGATTCAAATTGAAGAATACTCACATGTGACGACCTTTTCCGGAATTCGGTTTTGTTTTCAAATTACATTCAAAATGGGAAATTTCAGCACATGATGTTCATAGGTTTTAATGGTATGATACTATAAATACTGAAGAGCTTGTCACTATTTTTAAAGTTTTATGGTTTAAATTGAAGAAGGGCAGCTTCTGCTTGTATCCACATCAGCGCAATAATTTTTTTTTTTATAATTTTTTTTAGAACGTTGTCTTATTTGACCTCGTGAATTAGACTTCATACACGAGGGTGATGCTTAATAATGCATCTGTAATTGTATGCGAGTGCATAGGAGAAGTGGGAGGTACGTCATGCAGTCGGCCACCCCAAATCCCCATGCGTTCTGATTTTTATGTTTTTTTCACCTACCGACATGACAAGAGGGATTTTATCCCCCTTCAGGTGTAATCGGCATTACCTGACACCCAATACTCTCATGAGAGTTGAATAAAATTATCATCCATTTCGGACAGATCAAAACAACTATCCAACACTTCGTGTGAGAAAAATTAAAATCATTTTTACAAACACTCACGATATGTGTATATCGTGTGCGTGTGTGCTTGCAGAAATGTTTTTAGTTTTCTCTCCATGTTTATGAGTTATTTTGTGGGCTACATTTAGTTAAACTTTGCTAGACAATTTAAAAGATACTCAGCAATGAAAAGAGTGATGAAAAAAAAGGCGCATATTGTTATTGTGCACTATTGAATTTAGTTATGTCCTTATCTTATTCATATTTAGCATGGCATTTTCAATGATCATGGAATTTTGTCTATATTAGTCAGGATAAGTACGGGAATTTTTTGTCTGAAATTCTCTACGATCCCTGTTATGCTCTTGCCGACATATCATCTTTCATTTAGTTTCTGGTGAGATTGCGGAGCTGTCTGCTAAAGGCCACTACCAGATCGCCTGTCAAAAGTATTGGGAAGCCACCCATCGTTCATCGCTAGAGGCAGGCGTTAACCATCCCAATCAGTATCTTGAAGAGAGCAGGAAAGTGGCAGCGCTCGGACCAAATGCTAAACCGGCTGCTCCAGGTGAGGTTTTTACAAGTGGTAGCTATGCTATTTGATATAATGACTACATTATTTGCAAAGTCAAATTGGGCTTTTTTTAATACAAATGAATAGAACGTTTTTGTGTCAAGTCCGTGACCAACTAGCTCTTCAGAATTTATTCAATGTCAAGTATTGACCTTTCCTTTGCTATTTTTATTTTCAGCGAGTGGTCCTGAACTGCAGACGAAACGTTGCGTCCTCAGAGCGTCTCAAATTCTCAACACATCGTCGTCGATTTCACCATCACAAACGCTGGACAGTTCTTCTCTCACCCAGACACAGAAAGAGAGCGGCGGATTCGATTTTGATGATGATCTGGACATGGATTTTGACAAATTAGATGCTTCAATAGCTCAGCACAACGCTGCTGCTGTAACGGCTGCTCCGAGTTCTGCTGAGACAACTTAACCTTGGCTAAAGGCAGATTATATTATTGCTACACCTATGCCTGCGATTTTTATACACGCTTACATAGTCACGTTCGAAGTGTAAATATTCATTAATACACGCTTGCAGCATACTTTCTTTGCTACTTTCACCCTAGAATGGGCCTGGAGGGATCTTTAGTTGAACTACAACTTGAAGTAATTGTCATAAGTTTTTGTTTGAGGTTGTTAAAAATACTTCGAAGGTTGTGAAGGTTTGAATGATGACACTTGTTATTTTATGAAATTATTTTGAGTTATGAACATAGTAACAGATCAACAGGTTAATTCTCAAACGAGCATGATTATTGACTGTGATATTAACAGACACAACAGAACAAAAGTGTATGGGGTAGATGATAAAATTGAACAGTAAAAGAACAAAAGGAGACAAACAATGTAAATAAGAGAAAACAATGTACAAGAACAAAAAGTAGAAGAACCCACCCTGTAAGAAGATACAAAAATGGGACATATAAATACTGAGAAATTATTACACGCATCTAAGTAAGAAAGTATTTATCAAGTATTGTTTAGCAAAGTATCACACAGAGAGGCGCCCCGTAGCCGGGAGTAGAATCGCGCTACCGCAACCCCCAGCGTGTCGGAGACGACAAAACGGGGCGGAGCGAAGGGGCTAGGAATTCCGTTCTCTGTAAAAACCTTTCCTCGAAGACGGCAAGACGAGCGGGGGGAGGAGAGACACACGCTACTCCAAACCCTATTGTTAGGGTCGCTGAATGTGCGTGGCTGTAGTACGAGTGATGTAAAGAGGAGGGAGATTGGCAAGATGTTTGTGAGGAGGAAGTTAGATGTGTTGGCGCTGAGTAAGACGAAGTTGAAAAGGTAAGGGCGAATGTGAGTTTGGTGTTGTAAGTGTAAGAAAGTCTGGTGTGGAGGAAGGTAGGGCACGAGAAGGTGTGGTCTTGATATTGAGTGATCGGTTGGCTAGTAGCGCTACCGAATGGAAGGAGGTGTCCCCAAGATTGATGTGGGTGAAAGTCAAGTTAGGCGTAGAAAGATGGGCATTTGCGAGTGCGTACGGACCTGGCAGCGAGAGGAGTGAAGAGGAGAGGGAGCAATTCTGGACTGACTTGAGTGAGTGTAATGAGAGTTTTGGAGGTCATTTCAATGTAGTTGTACTGGGTGACCTTAATGCGAGAGTTGGAGATGAAATGGTGGAGAAT
>SDVV010017763.1:0-13916 GCA_016164225.1 Gammarus roeselii
GTTCTGACATCTGCTGTCTCAAGCGTCTCAAAATGCCTTATTTTCTATTGCGCGTCATGGGCACGAAATTCGAATTTTCCAATTACTCTGAATATAATCCCACTACGAATGAAAATCAAAGAAACCTGAAAGGCGTATACGTCGAAATCTTTATTGTTTGGAAATTTTTCTTGCGTGCAAAGACGTGTTTGGTGGTGCTTCGGTAAACTCATGTGCAAGATATGCCAACAAAGAAAGTAGTGAGGGAAGACTGTAGGTCCCATACCCGCAACACGCGGTGCTTTCAAGTGCTTCTAGGAAGAGAACTAAAGACCCTCTAGCTAGTAGAGGGCCTTGCAATCAAAAAAATAAAAGCGTGGTATCGTCGGCCGATTGTCATCCAAACCTTGGCCTGCCATCAGGTGTCTCTACTTTTTTTATTTGAGCAGGTGCAAGGACTAGACGAACATATGCACATCGGCGTGCTGAGAGACCTCCTGAAAGTCTCCAGTATTACCCTCACAACTGTGGTACAGCCACAACCTACGGCACTGTCACAACAGCTGTGTTTCCAGAAAAGTACACCGGCCTCCGTTAATAAACTTGCAATTTATGGAACCACCACAACTAATGGCACCGCCACAGCTTAGAACACCGCCCCAACTTATATGGCACCGCAACAACTTATGGCAGGAACAAATCTATTCTCACAAACAAATTTCTTGTAAAAAATATTTCAAATCAAACATTAGACTCGTGTCGACAATCTTTAATCTAGAATTCAAGTCCTCCTTTTACTACAGGCCACAACCTAACCTCTCCTTACGATGCAGTACACCCCCACCTGTTGCCGTGCACATGAGAGGCGCAGTAAGTAAAGGAGAAATGGATGAGCTTGGGGTCGATCATTTGGCCCTTGTCCGCTCTGTCGAGGAGGTCCTCGAGGTAACAGAGGTGCCTGAAGCAGCCCCGCACACCGTACCGAGCGATGTACTCGTCCAGAGCGAAGATCTGACCAGGACTGAACCAACCCTGTAGGTAGGACAACATATATGAGGAAAATTCGCATCATTACCGCAATCTTGAGGAAAGTTCAATTAAAGAGTAGCAAAAGCGATTAGTGTCTCACTAATTTACAAACAGGTTATTTTATGAAGCACATTAGTTAGACAATTGTTGATATTATTACTCTTTCAGTGAGAAAAATTGCTGGCAATTACTTTGATCAGTCTGGTAGGATTGACAACAGATAGGAGTAGAGTTGCCGGCAAGAACAAACCAATACGTCTGATTCACGTTAGTCAACGTCCGGCATACGATTGATCCACGGTTACGTATGTTTAACGTTTAAACTATATTATTCGTTGGTCAACATGTAGTCAACATTTAGTTTTTATCCAATCTTTTTGTGGTTAACGTCTGATCCAGTCATGGCTAGTGTCTAGCTAATGACTGGCTACCAATGACTTGTTACAAATGTTTGGCTTCAATACGATCTATGTCTTGTGAAAGTCGGGGGAACGTATACTTTTCCGCCAAGTTGACGAAGGACTGTTGTCCAACACTACATCGCACTTGAATAGCAATTGGCATTGCTGAACTGAGATCACATGCAGTTACTCACAGTCCGGAGAAACTAAAAGCAAATAATGAATACCCTTGAAAGTACCAGTGGCTATATAACTATTGATATGGATTTCCATTGTAGCAACAAAACTAAGAAACTGTAACGCCATGTAAATAGAGCAAGGGACAGGACTAAGCTGAAACGTGCAAGGTTTCTGGATCGGCTCCAACATAAACATGTTATTTCCACGTACAACTAGCTTTCTAATGTTGGACAACAGCTGTACCGTCGAGCCAAAAGGAAGAAACGTTTCGACAGGTATCGCAGATTTGATTTGGACCTCGTTTCCACCGGAGCAGGTATCGCTGAGGTGGCAGATGCCTTATTTTTTAATACTGATTATAATACAGATTGGTGTAGCGTGGAGAGTACAGCAGAGGTTGTTCCCAACAGATCACAGTGAGGATAGTATTGAGACGATACTCTTCCGCACAGCTGAGGGTGTTCCCAACAGATAATATTAAGGGTTGATGAGACGCTGCTGCAGCGACCAGAGGATGGTGTCCTCACCAGACAACAGTAAGGGTCGTTGAGACGATACTCCAGCGTGACTATCTGCAGCGTCTTGAAAAGGTCGTGGTGGTCGAACTTGCAAGGGTCCGCGCTGATGTATTCATCCATCCCATGCTTCTTGGCTTTATCCGCGTCTGAAGAAAAAGGAAAAGAGTAGACAAATCTAACATAGATCAATGCCGGATGAAGTTACAGTAAGATCCAGCTGCTGCTTGGGTTAAAGAACAGCTTCGTAGTCTACATACAGCAAAAATTACGTGGAACATAGCTTGCACCAGCAGCACGTCAGGGGTATTGATGTTGCCGCTATTCAAAAAGATGGTGCATATCGAATGCACCTATAGCCGCGTATGAAAACGTGAACAATTGATGGGTACACTTTAGGGTCGACTAATAAAATGGTCATCAAGACTCTGGGTGCTCGAATGATAATTCTTTTACAGTTTTTATAACCTTTCAACAAAAACTTTGTAGGTAGACGTAAATCTAAAATTCTTAAATACCTTGTAAATAAAAATTAACATATAACTTATTTTATTTCGATTCTCTCGATAAAAAGCTATTTCTCTGTAACGAGTACGAGCCAGATGGTTTGCATTGCGCTTCTGGTTTTATTCAAGGAACCCTGAAGTGAAAACATTACAGAGACGTTCTGTACGAGAGAATCTTGATAACATCAGTTGAACGTAGTTTTCGACCGATTTAGAGCTTTGTGTCTTCTAATCTTACTCGGGAATCTCGAAACTTTCAAGTTCATCGACTGTCCTCAAGTTTTAGGAAAAATAACCTTTTGTCCGCTAGGCGGCGCGTGGCGTCTTGCGCCTATCGGTCTAAATGTCTTCCAGGTCCCGGGGCGCGCTCGGTCATCCGCCGGCTGCAACTTCAAACCCCCTTCCTATATAAGCGTGAGCTGGCCTGCCCCATCATTCATGAGGTCTAGCAAAGTTGCTTCCCGTAAGGAGACGTTGGTGCGTAGTTAAGATAGCAGGGGGAGGAGGAGGCCCCATATGGCTCTTACTCATTACAGAGAAATAGCTTTTTATCGAGATAACAAAAGTTATATTCTCTTCCACTCGCATGAACTATATGGTTTGCATAGAAATACCATCATGAAGCGCAAGCTGGCCGATGCCAGAAGAGCACAGAAGGTGGATGGATCGGCTGCATCTTGAACCGGGTGCTCCCAAAGAAGCGCTTGCCGTGTAAGGGAATGATAAAACATTTGCATAAATGGTGGAAATTTCTTTACAAATGCCAAGTACAAGAATTGTTTGACAACAGCGAAAAGGTAGGTCTTAGCGCCAAACTAATATGCGGGCCCTGAACATGAGGGTCCAAATAATATTCAAGTATGGGAAAATACAAATATGGCGTTGTGGCAACGGCTGTGAACATACTCGCTCGACGCGGCCAAAAACAATGTGCGGGCCTTGAGCATGAGCAACCAAAGAGTAGTTACATAATCAATACGTATTGCCCTCCGGAGAGGGTGGGTGAACCATCCGGTAATCAATCATTTTCAAGTATACCAGTACCAACAATGTGTACAATAGCTAGCTCCTATAGTAACAGAGTTGTACTGCAAGTAGGATTAAGGGAATACATATACGTAATCCGTAATTTGAAGGTTTTGCGTGGAGTGTCGCCGCACGAGTTGGAAAGATAATGAAGTACGTACTCCATGATACGTAGAGGAGGTGCTGGCCTCAGCGGATGCGGTGTCCGAAACGTATAAAGCGAGAAAGACTATCTACCTGGTTTCCAAGGAGACGCAAGGTTGGGCAGGCTTCTCTACTGTGAAAAGGTATTTGTACACGAATTTGTGTGGTGACCTCCAAACGCCTTGGATGTGATGTCTTGAAGCGAGACTCCACGCGTCCAAGCGAGAGACGAGGAATAATTGCGGACATCGTGAGCTTGAGCGAAGGCATGCGGTGTGGCCTCATTTATAAGTGAGTAGATGTAGTGCCCCACCGATGACGCCCTGAGAGGCTTGCCGGAAGGAAGATGGATGAACAAAAACTCATTGTGCGATGGACATCGTACTATAAAGGCTTTGAGTGCCGTCGTAGGGCACAAGCAGTGTGCCCGGCCATCCGGCAGCAGTGAGGCGATAGAGATGAGCGGTGGTGTGTGGGCGAGGGTCTTGAACAGGAACTTGTCGGCGGTCAGGAAGAGCGCGCATGTAGGGTTCGTGGAGAAATGTAGTCTCGTGCGTGACATGGCTGCAATTTCAGAGACCCTGTTGACTGCTGCGAGCGCGACGAGAAACAGAGTCTCCCGAAAGAGTGCCAAAACTAACGTCGCCTGCGTATTGAAGCGAGAAGAAGCAAGCATGTCAAGCACCGGCGCGAGCTTCCACTTCGGCACGAAACGTCGTTGTGGCGGACTCTCGTGAAACTGGGTGCGAGCCAGTTCAAGAAAGATCGCCTCGCGGGTCGTGACGCCAAAGCCATGTAAGGGGGGCAAGTTTAGCGCATTCCTGAAGATCAGAACCGTACGAGGATTGAGCCGTTTCTGATGGTCGGCGTAGTGCAGGAACGTAAAGAGGGTGGACTGGTTGATGGACCGCGCCTGCGTGGCGCGTAGCCACGTTTGGAAATAAGTCCAGACGCTTTGGCATTGGCGTTGTGTGGACTGCCTGTGCGCGTTAACCAGGGTGTCCGTCAGCGAGCTATTGAATTTGATCGCGAGCACAGTTTTTAGAGATTTACTGCGAGAAGGGTCGTGATGTTAGAGGGACCTCCCTGTCTTCGATGCGCTGGGACAGGTCAAGGGCGAGCTAAAGTTCGTGGAAAGACGCGATGACCGTGGGTCACCACAGTGCGTTGGGTGCCGCTGTAGCGGTACGTCTCGAGTTTGTGGAGCACTTGGGGAATCAGGTTGTATGGTGGGAAGAGGTATATTTCCTTCCACTGATTCCAGTCGCATTGGAGAGAATCCACTAAAGCCACTCGCGGGTGAGGAAACTGAGCTGCAAACAGTGGGAGCTTGTGGTTCTCCGCATGCGCGAAGAAGTGGATGTGCATGGTCCCGCGTAGGGCAGAGAAGGGAGAAGCACTGAGGTGTCAGCACTCGTTCCGTTTCTACCGGTAGGAGACGTGAGAGCTGATCGGCCTAAACGTTCTGCGAACCCGGAAGATAGGTCACGAGGAGGGAGAGGTGGTGGTGCTGGAGGATCTGTAGGAGCTGTGCCCCGACTTCTGCAGCGTCAGGGCCTTGCTGGAGTGGTTTACCATGGCCACTGCCGCTCTGTTGTCGGACATCACGCGGACTGTGGTGTGGTGTCAATGAGCTCGTGCGCCCAACCGCGTGTATGATGGCCAGCGATTCCTTTGCCTTAATGTGGATTTTGCGTTCCCAGGAAGACCAACGGCCGTAAGACTGCTGGTCGCTGCCGCATCCGGCACCCTACGCTTCGTCCGATGTGTCCGTTTTCAGGAGGTGCTCCGGAGGAGGCATTACGAACGGGACGATGGTACGAAGACAGGTCTCG
This sequence comes from Gammarus roeselii, assembly GCA_016164225.1. Lineage (NCBI taxonomy): Eukaryota > Metazoa > Arthropoda > Malacostraca > Amphipoda > Gammaridae > Gammarus > Gammarus roeselii. Next base: position 5,616 of record SDVV010017763.1, read on the forward strand.
TCGCGCCAGTGCTGAGCTGCCTGGCAGTAGGGATTGTTGAGACGGCAGGGCTAGCGGGAGAGGTGGAGGGAGTGTGCCGCGAGCACCACCTCGTTGGAGAAGTGGCCAGCATGGCGTAAGTAAGGTGTGAGGAAATTTATTATGCCGAGGAAACTCTGATGCTGTCGGAGCGAGACGGTTCCGCGGGAAAGTATCTTCGTGGCCATGTACCTGCAGCGTTCGATTTATTGTAAGGCTGGGGCGATGGACCCGGCCGCGCTGTTGAATGTTACTCTCAAGAAGTCGATCTGCTGGGTGGGTTCTAGAACAGATTTCTCCATGTGGACGCGGAAGTTTAGTTTAAGGAGAAGGTCGCAGGCCGTATGGGTGTTGCGCCCGCAGTGAAGAGCTGTCGGTGCCCAAAGTAGCCAGTCGTCGATGTAGAAGGCTGCATCTATCCCTTGCTGGTGGAGTAAACGCAGTCGCGACCGTTGTAAAGATTTTTGTTCCCAGGTTGAGACCGAATAGGAGGGCCAAAAGGAAAAACAGTTTGCCTCGCAGTTTGAAGGCCTGGAACTTTTGGAACCTGGGATGAATCGGGATGTGTGGGAAGGCGTCCTTTATATCCAACTTGATGAACCAGAGAGGGGGGTTCAGCACCGCCAGTATGCGCTGCGGGTAGGACATGCGGAACGTGGATACAGGGATGTATCTGTTGAGGACGGAGAGGTCGATCACCAGGCAATCTCCTCCCGACCCAAAAGCCGGCCGTCCAGGAACCGCCTTGACTATTCTTTTTGCGCAGATGTTCCAAAACGAGGGGTTTTAGAACATCCTTCCGTTGTCGGTGGGAGACCATGTAATCTAGTGTAGGGGGTCGTGGCGTCGATTTCCAGGACAGGCCTGTAGAGATAATGCGTTTGACCAAGTGCGTGGCTTTGTTCCAGTGCGCGAAGCGGTTCCTGAGGGTTGCCGGCAGAACGTTAGAGTTTGCGGAAGGGGGGGGCGGTCCCGTTGTCTGTTGTTAGCTGTGGGCTGCGAGCGGGAGGAGGAGGGTCGTTTGTGAGCCGAGGTTCCCCGATCCCCTCCGTGACTACCCCTCCTTGGAACGTACAGAGTGCGTCCCCGGGCCCCCAGGGCAGGCGTGGGGCGGGGCCTGGAGCTTGTCTGAGGCGCACCGGAGACCACTCGCCTCCCTTGGGGTTGCCTGGCGTCCTGCTGGAACGTAGGGCGCACTCTTAGCGGTGCGGGTCGGCCACAAAGGAGCTTCGTGTCATTCCGCCACTGCTATAGAGGGGATGCTGTGTGACAGCTTCCCGGTGTTGCGGGGGTCTCCGTGGAGCAGGGGCAACGAAACCTGATCTGGAGGGGCCCATAAAGGAGAGAATCTCTGTCCTGCTACGGAAAGTGTCCAGCGCTTGGCTAGCCTGTAAAATCGCCTCGTCGGTGAATAGTTGAGGTTCAAATACCAAACCTGCTAGCAGGGCGGTCCGGGCGGATTCCGGGGCGAGCCTGGCCAGCGTCTGAATCCGGATCTGGAATCTCCACTGAGCAGCGTCGAAGAGGGACCTCCGACAATAGTTTGTGAGCGAAGCCTGTGGTGAGCTCTGCCAGACAACGCAGTGACTGAGGGGCAACTGGCATGCCATCGGTGAGGACGGGAGTCTGGATGCGCTCAAGAATCCCCGTTAGTGATGCGCCGAGGATGTAGCCGCGCAGGTTTTTGAGCCACCTGCGTGCGGAGTCAGACGTCCTTGGTACGTGCTTCTATGGCAATGTGCTGGACCGAGATAGTGATCTTTTCCTTTGTGGCGTCGAAGCGAGTCTTCGGGGAGAGGATCGCAGCATTCGCGAACTCCATCAGGTACTTGACTACGGGGCAGTGTGCTGTGAGCGCAAATTGCGTGTTAGGCCAAGCGTAGAGGTCCTTCGGTGCCGACCCGTTGGGCAGGGTGGTATTGATTTGCTCGAGGAGTTTGGATAATGCATTTGGGATAAGTTTTAGGACGAACGGCCGTCTTCTCTGACAGCCACCCCCCGATGGGAGGGTTGCTCGACCGCAAAGACACTCTTGAGAAGCTGGAGAGGGAGCTTCTTCAAATCTGCTGGCGGCAGAAAAGGGGTGGACCTGCGGACGAGTAGCTGAACCGCGGTGCTGGTTAAGTTCACCGCGGAGAAAATGAAGTTAGGGCCTCTCCCATGAACCTTGATCAGATTGTTAGGGGGCTCTGTGGTGTAGACCTCATAGCCGCAGCTCACTTATCCCTCTGTGTACGTCGCGGTGAGCGGAGGTACATACCACACCTCCTCCGGGGAAAGGGGAGAGGCGGGGGGCGGTGTTTCGTCATAGGGGAGCTCCGCCGGAGCGCGTCCGGAAGGAGGGGGGGGGGGTTGTGATGGTACCGTAGGGGGCTGGTGCCGTGAAAGCGGTATGTGCGTGAGCGGTAAAGGTGTGCGAGGTGAGTCGGGACGAGGCGAGCAAAGGGAGGAGAAAGGATGTGTCTAAGGGCGGGGGTGTTCTTCTCCGAGGTACGCCTCTTCCTCTTCCTCCCATGGGGATTCAAAGTCTGCCTCTCAATCCTCCTCTTCCTCGTCCTGATAGGGATAGGGTTCCCTCCTTGCCTTCCCATCTGAGATGCTGTCCTTCCAAATCGTAGAACCTGGCCTCTACATCGTTGGAAAGGGACTGGAGACGAGCTTCGAACGTATCTTCGAGTGAGCCTAGCGCCAACAACACCTAGTCGAGCTTCGTGACCATGCCCGAGCTAGGGGGTGCGGTGGCGCGGGCGTCGTCTTCAGAGGGGGACTTGGTGGCTGGGGAGCAGTCTATATTAGAGGGCGAGCGGGTCCGAAGGGGGACACTCCCTTACGTGCCCCTGTACGGGCCCGCATGGACGTCTGAGCCAACTCAGACATGCTGTGATCCGTTATCGGGGACTCCGAGGAGTGGAGGAACAATGTCTTGAGCGATGTTGCGGTTCCCTCGTCCGATGCGGTCCGCATGGACAAGGAGAGCAGGCCAGAGTCCCCCGGGATGTACTCCCAATGGGAGTGAAACCCCTTCTGGTTGGGTGGGAGCTTGTCCAGCGTGCTGTCTTCCCGTATGAGGAAGTGCATGTCGAGATCGCCTAGGGTGATGCGTCCTTTGTCGCGCATCTGTGACCCAGAAACCGAGGGTGAGGCAGGCGCGTGGGAGGTAGGGGACCGCGAGGGGGGGCCGTTCATGTGAATAGGGCTATCCATGCCCGAGCCCCTCGACGATTGGGAGGTGAGACGACTTGGGCCGTCTGCTGCCGTGCTTCGTGCTTTGCCTTCCGTTTGCTAGCCTTGAAGTGTAAGGTGGCAAGAGTCAGGGTGAAAAAGGACCTTGTGCCCGATGTGGCGTTGCCAGAGTATCTCCGTCTCGTGGACCGAATTCTGTTCAGGAAAGCCTCGTAGGTCGCACTGCCTGGGGCCTCTTTCATGGCCGATTACCAGATGACGCACCCTGGTGGCCTATACATGTGTCCCGCGAAGCAGCTGGAGTGTCTCAGGCAGGTGGTATGGAGGTCGTTCTTGGGCAGAGGGCAGGCACATCGGGAGCAGGTGGGCCTGGAAGGAGTTTCCGGCATGTTCTGAAATCAGGGAGAGAGAAGTAGAAGTCGGAGGTAAAGACTTATACGCGAGTATGAATATAATACAACATTTTGCGAAAAGGGTTTTGATCCGACCAAAATGAGTGTGATTATGTCGACACCTTTTTTTTTTAGAATTTTCTGTCGCGACAATTTTTTTCGAGAACTGTCTAGACAAATTGTCGTGCCAACAGATTTCTGTCTCGACAACTTTCTGTCAACAAATTTCTGCTTCAGCAAATTTTGTCAAGAACTGTATCAACAATTTTTGTCAAAACTGTATAGACAAATTGTCCTGTCGACAGATTTCTGTCTTGACAACTTTCGATCTCAACAAATTCCTGTTTTGACAATTCTTGTCGAGAACTATATTGATAATTTTTGTCAAGAACTGTAACGACAAATTGTCGTGTCAACAGATTCCTGTCTCGACAAATTTCTGTTTCACCAGTTTTTGTCGAGAACTGTATTGACTAATTGTTGTGTTGACAATTTTTGTCGAAAACTGTATCGACAAATTGTAGTGTCTTGGGGCGCAGGTCACCGCGAGCACATTCAGTTGGGCAAGGCAATAATTGCCGACCCCATCTGTGGCTCCGCTGCCCAGATGGGCCGCCGCGCATTGAATCTTACCTTCCGAGAAGGTGCAACGATCTGTCAGGATCAGGTGAGGCGGGAGTGCTCGGAATCCAAAGCCAGAGCGACTAATGAATGATGGGGCAGCCCAGCTCACGCTTATATTTGGGAAGAAAGGGGTTGGGGGTTGCAGCCGGCGGATAACCGAGCGCGCCCCGGTACCTGGAAGACGTTTAGACAGATAGGTGCAAGACGCCACGCGCCGTCTAGCGGACAACAGTTTATTTTCCCTAAAAACTCAGGGACAGTCGAGGAACTTGAAAGTTTCGAGATTCCCTAGTAAGGTTAAAAGACACAAAGGTCTAAATTGGTCAAAAACTACGTTCAACGGATGTTATCAAGATTCTCGTAAAAACATCCCTGTAATGTTTTCTCTTCAGGATTATTTGAATAAAACCAGGAGCGCAATGCAAACCATATGGCTCTTACGAGTGGAAGAGAAATATGTAACACACGAATACAAGCACACATGCACACACGCACACCAATACACACGCACTCGCTCTTCAAAATGTTCGTTTAAAGCCAATATTAGATTAGAATGACCGCTGATTATAGACTGAGGAGAAATTAGCCGTCAATTTTAAAAGATGTTTCCTCATAGAAATAGAGGAGCACTTTGACTAAATATCACGTTTTAACGTGTTAATAATTCCATACTTATCTAGACGATTTAATGGTAAAAGTGAGCAGAATGAGTACAATGTTTGCATCCAAACTTGTTCACGAGAAAGTATTCGGCAGCCTTGAAGTGGACCAGACCGCCGCATTTCTGGTATACCTAAATGTTTAATTTATTCTTGTTACATCCAAATTCTTAATCGATTCAGGTAGAGACATAAATTTATCATTTACCCTGGTTACACCTATTCTTAATTTAAGTGGGCTTGGTGGTACCAAATGAATCAAATGTCTCGAAATTAAATTGAATGTTCGTTTCAAAGTCAGAGAACCTATCACAAGTAGGAATGAAAGCAGTAATGCCTTTTCACATTTCTAATAGGCTATTGCTGCATTCACGAACCTAACAGGTTATTGATGCACCAAGAAACCTAACGAGTTATTGCTTCACCCGCGAATCTAACGAGTTATTGCTCTACCAAAGATTGCATGAAGATTGGAGCGGAACACGCCTCCTAAACCGTAATCGGACAGTTTTAATGCTCCCAAGGGAGCACAAAGTATCGTAGGTTGAACGGTCCAAATAGTTAATATAGTGCTTCAGTTGGAAAGGCTCTTCTATAGATGCAGCTACAGACGCTAAGTTGAATTCCCTAGAAAGGGAGGTGGCCGACGGCAGGGCGCCCTTCACACTCTGCTACTGGACTGACAAGCAAACAATCTTAACCCGGACCACGCAACACACACTTCGGGTTAGGAGTGAGGTCAGAGAGCAGTGTCTGCAGCAGGGCCTGACTGCGTCAACTGGTTTACCCCTGTTATTTTATAATTGTAAAATCGCCCTTCAACGCAAGGCATTCAAATTTGGGATCCTGTAGAAGGTGTTCTTTGGTTTGGGAAACATCTTTCTTACCAGAGAGTTAAAATTTTATCCTAGGCGCTATAAATACAGGTCACGTCAGTCATATTTAATTATCCTTGAGTCTGTGACTCAATAGTCCAGTGCACAGCGCCCACGGCTGTTACGGTCACCGCCAGCACACTCAATTCGATATTCCTGAGCAGTGGCGCAGCCATTGTTGTTGATTGGAGAGGGGGGAGGGGCACCATCAACAGGAGGAAGATGCATACGTAACAAATGTGCCGACTGTATCTTAGGTTCTCTTAAACCCCAGTATAGGATGCAGGTGGATCTTCAAAAACCACCTGTATCCTAGGTCCGCTCCTTCCGTTTTAGGGGCCAAGGCAGCCCGTCACTTACATTTTAATTTAATAGAGCATCATACTTCAAGTACAGAGCATACCCTTCACTAACCTCCCTGTATCTTGGAAAAGGTGGAGTTCTTGCCCTGTGGGGCGGTGGGCGGTGTGGGCTTGTTAGCCTGCCCCGTGGCTCTGTACAGCGCCGTTACCCACTGATGAGACTCATTCTCGTCGTCTGTGGCGAACAGGATCGAGTCCCCCTCGCGGACGGCGTTAAAGAAAAACCGACCGCCCTCCAGCTCTAAGGGGAGAAGGGAGGTCATTACAATATCATATAGAACGTGAGAATACATGGAACAGGTAATTCGCTAAGTGGTTTAAAGGTGTTCTTATACATAAAAGGAAAATGATTTTTAAATAAAATGCAATGATTTGGGGAATAAATTACAAATTTTCAAGCTGTTGACGAATAGGTATTCTTCAAGGAAGCAGATTTGTAATCAGATTCAAACATGAACAAAATTAATCAAGACAGACTAATTTTACTTGAATAGTTTTCACTGTTCTTAGAAATATCCTAATAAGTGTTGCAAATTACATTGTTTTGTTTTACGACAAGCAGCCTCCACCCTTTGGGGAGGGATGCAAAGCTGATGCAGTCGGATAAGGGCAAAAGGGCTCCTCACAAGCATAAAAAAACAATTACATTAAATATCATATATTTTAGTTAAAGCAGGCAGCCATTCAGTGTCTAGCTCGATTTTTCGATCCACACTTTCATAACCTGATGCTAGATTATTATCCATGAGCTCTGATGGATGTAAATTCTCAGAATTTGATTTGATCAACATTTTCTTGTTCAAGTTAACCAAGTGACGGCGCACTACAGCAAGTCGTTGCGGTTAGTACCGACCGAATTATTTCCGCAACAAATTGCTTGCTTTTAAACTTTCTGATAATTTTTATTCAATTCTATTAAATAATTACGTGTACTTCTAAATAGATATTAGCGATAATGCTAAAGGATGAGATTACAATCCTTACATGAAAATGCTAGAATACTATATATTTGTATAACCATTATACTGTGAAGTTTCATTCTTGAAGTTTCTTCCTGCTGTCATAAATCTACTCAATGTTTTCCTTCTAATTTCTTTAACGTTTAGTCACTGTCGTGGTCACATCATTTTATTTTAGCTTAGCTTTCAGTAAGTGAATTAGTTCCAGTATCAAAGATTAGGACCGAGTGTACAGAAACTGCAGACGAGACCTCCTAAGGGATTTATGGCACAGGTTTGAGGCCGAGTTTTGTATAGAACACCTGAAGCTCTCGACTTGCGAGTCACATGCATCTGAACAAAATAAAGCTCCAACTAAAGAGACGAATCATTGTGCGAAAGAAGCATGAAAATAAAATAATTATAACTACTCATGCTCTTTATTCTTTTCCTGGTCACATGAATCTGAAGTGCAGTGTTCGACTCACCTTGCCCCACCATCAGCTGAGCTGCAGTAGAGGAGACATTACAAAATATATTAGACTGTTTTGAACAATTCTAATAAAAAATTGTTTTGCATTGAAAATTGGTAAGCAGCGATTGAATATGTAGCCATTAAAATGAGATTCTAACAGTGCCCAACATTTTTCAGGAGGCGCGTAATCACCTACAAGTACCAGGAGGAGCGTAATCACCTACAAGTACCAGGAGGAGCGTATCAACTTACAAGTACCAGGAGGAGCGTAATCACCTACAAGTACCAGGAGGAGCGTATTAACCTACAGTACCAGGAGGAGCGTATTTATTTATTATTTGCTCCAATGTTACACCGGAGTCCCAACGCGAAGTTAATGCAGACTCCCCCGTAGGGCGGTCGAAGAGTTGTGAATTAGATGACGCGTAGATTAAGAGTTTAAGAGCAGTTTAAACGCAGTCGCAGCAGGTTTAAACGTAGCTGGAGTTGGTCTAAAAGAGAATCTAAGTAGAAAATTAACACAATAAATTTGACACAGGCACCAAGCAAATTTGGTGCGGCTACGAATAAAGTTTAACATTAAGAAATTCAACAATTTTAAAAGGGTAATTCTAGCGCGGATACAGAGTAGGCCTAGTACATACAAATCGTAGTAAATAACGGATATATAGGGATTATACTAATGAAAAATATGAGGAGCAGGTTGATTGCAGTCTTGTGTAGCGGAGTGGTAGCGGCTCCCTCCTTTCTCCGCCGGAGCTCCAACGTGTAGTCA
>SDVV010017764.1:0-13916 GCA_016164225.1 Gammarus roeselii
AAGTTGACGGTATCATGACCCTCCTGCGCCCAAAGTTGACGGTATCATGACCCTCCTGCGCCCAAAGTTGACGGTATCATGACCCTCCTGCGCCCAAAATTGACGGTATCATGACCCTCCTTCGCCCAAAGTTGACGGTATCATGACCCTCCTGCGCCCAAAGTTGACGGTATCATGACCCTCCTGCGCCCGAAGTTGACGGTATCATGACCCTCCTGCGCCCAAAGTTGACGGTATCATGACCCTCCTGCGCCCAAAGTTGACGGTATCATGACCCTCCTGCGCCCAAAGTTGACGGTATATGAACGATTTTTTGCAGTAATTTTTACAGTGTCCTCTGATCGTGGTGTATCCCAACTGACGAACAAATGACTTTGCATGTGTCACTCACCACATGGGGGGGCGAGTTTCCTGAGAGGCGTTATGATAGGTTATGGAGGAGGGTGCGAGAAGAAACATTCTTCAAATCCAAGGTGGTGTAATAAATATTCGTATAGAGAAATATCCAAATATGTTTACCCGGCGTATTTTTTAGTCCTACTTGTCGATCACGCCAACTATTCTAATCGTACTTGTCGACCACATTAGCTATTATAATCATATTTGTCGCCCACACTAGCTATTCTAATCCTATTTGTCGACCACACAAGTTATTCTAATCCTACTTGTCGTCCACACCAGCTATTTTAATCCTATTTGTCGACCACACCAGCAGTAGTCCATTGGAGCTTGTTATAAATTTCAAATCGACAGCAGCTAAAGATGTGGCTTTAGATGTAATCTTTACACATCCTCGAAGGAAACGGATGACTTTATTAAGGAGAGCTTAGCCTCTCCTAAAGTAACATTTTGAGTTGTGGCGACTGTCAATCAGGAAACCCAGAAGAATATATATACTAAACTCAAATGTAGCTCCATTTGTATTTTGGGAGGGAAGAAAAACTGAAAAAAATTTAAACCTACCCTTAGTAACGAAACCCTTCCGATTTTTACGTGATGAACTTTCGAGTGACACAGCGTGGAGGGGGGTGTGGGGGAGGTCAAGTCCTCATCGCTCTTGGTTAGTGTCAGAGCAGTTTAAAGTTTCATACATTCAACATCATACTTTATTGATAAACGTGATCAATTGTTTAATTAATCAAATATGTTGGGAAACTATGACTTGACATTTTAAGAAAATGACATCATGTGAGCCCATCTCACTGCAAAATTATAGCTCGAATTGGAATGAAATTAGAAAAAATTCAAGCGCACCTTTTTACAGCCCCCAGAAAGATTGAAATTGTCTTTTCAGTTACTGAAGAGAACTTTTTTGATCCTCCTTTTTCCGCATAATCAGAAGACAACACTGACGGCATATACAGAGTGAGAAAAATCCCACATTTTTCCAGCCCACTCTTTTTACAAGAGAATATAATTAGCATAGGCCTCACCAGAAAAAGAATTTTCAATTGTATCATGGTTGATGAGGATTATTTGCCGATAGTTTGACATTTTTCGGAAGCTACCAACCACTAATAAACATGATGATCTCTTTGAAAATGTTCTGATATCGCTCTTATTCGAGCTATGAGTCTGTTGTGAGTGGCCACTCATGACGCCATTTTGATATCGTGTCCATGAGTTACTCACAGCCAGCTCATTAGACCAGTTGACCGATTGATCGATCACTGGTATCAATGCAGTAAGATGCTGCGGGCCTAAAACATTAATCCTTCCATCAACATACGTGCAGTTATAAAACAAATTGAGTATCCAACTTAGAGCGAACACTCAATTACAAACCTCCGTGTATGTTATCAAGTTAAAAGTTATACAAGGGTTATTGTTCTCAGGATTCATTATAATAGACGTTGTTATTTCGATACATAATAATACGTAATTACAAGCAATTCAGTTGACATATTCTATAATTAGTATGTTTTGAACATACGACTTCAATGGACCGTGTGAGGGAGAATGGACCGTGACACAGCGTGAGGAGGGATGGACCGTGACACAGCGTGAAGAGGGATGGACCGTGAAACAGCGTAAGGAGGGATGGACCGTGACACAGCGTGAAGAGGGATCGACCGTGACATAGCGTGAGGATGGATGGACCGTGACACAGCGTGATGAGGGATGGACCGTGAACAGCGTGAAGAGGGATGGACCTTGACAGCGTGAGGAGTGATGGACCGTGACACAGCATGAGGAGGGATGGACCGTGAAACAGCGTAAGGAGGAATGGACCGTGACACAGCGTGAAGAGGGATCGACCGTGACATAGCGTGAGGATGGATGGACCGTGACACAGCGTGAGGAGGGATGGATCGTGAAACAGCGTAAGGAGGGATGGACCGTGACACAGCGTGTGGAGGGATCGACCGTGACATAGCGTAAGGATGGATGGACCGTGACACAGCGTGAGGAGGGATGGATCGTGACACAGCGTGATGAGGGATGGACCGTGACACAGCGTGAGGACGGATGAACCATGACATAAACTGAGGAGTGATAAACCGTGACATAGCGTGACGAGGGATGGACCGTGACACAGCGTGAGGAGGAATGGACCGTGACACAGCGCAAGGAGGTATGACCGTGACACAGCGTGAGGATGGATGGACCGTGACACAGCGTGAGGAGGGATGGACCGTGACACAGCGTGAAGAGGGATGGACCGTGACACAGCGTGGGGGAGGAATGGACCGTGACACAGCGTGAGGAGGGATAGACCGTGATACAGCTTGAGGAGGAATGGACCATGACATATCCTGAGGAGGGATAGACCGTGACACAGCGTGGTGGGGAGGGTGGAACGTGGCACAGCGTGAGGAAGGATAGTTGTTATATCTCACGATATTGAAGGCTGAGGACTTCTAGATAAACACGGGTGGAATATATATCTGATTTATTTGCAAATATACAACTTTTACAAATCGAGAAAGAATGGTTATTTGAGTTAGGTGTAAGAGCAGCTAGCACAGGCAAGGAACCAGTCCGTATCGGGGTCGAGTCGACACTGACTCTCCCAGATTATCCCTTGCTGCTCCGTCCATTTCACTTCAGTCACAAGCGTGGCCCGTGACATAATCGTCCCTGCACCGGGCGTCATCTTAATTGCTGTATGCACCCAAATGATTTCCGTTCGCTTCAGACCAGCTTGTTTACTGCTCATAGGCTCTCGTATCATAAATTACCTTGTCAGACTATACTACCCGACCTTCCGGCCAGCGCATGTCTAATGTAAAAGAGATTTGTTGATGAGCGTCTACTCTGCGGAAATCTCTTTGGTTACGCATTGACATTGCTCAAGTATGGGGACATGACAATGTACCATGACATAGCGTGAGGAGGGATGGACCGTGACACAGAGTTGGGGGGGATGTACCGTGACACAGCGTGGGGGGATGGGTTGTGACAGCGCGTGAGGGGGGATTTATTCATCATCTGTTCGATCGAACTGGACTCAGAGTATGTCATGATATTAAAATACTCATATTCCGCACGCACTGTTAGACAACGAAGTAGAGGTGTACCAAGTTGAATGTATCATATATAGGAAACGGGTTTCCTAAACAGTCACTCGCAGAAATTCAGTCTAGTAATGTGTGTGTTGTTTTCGTGCATTATTCCTGCCATGGTGGCGCTCGACCGTGACCATATAGACGTCTATACGCAGCGACAATATAGATGTTTGGATGAATTGGTAACAAAGTTATCATCCTGCGATATCATTATAACCATATATTTTTTCACCCACACGCTGGCCATAAACCTTTTGAAATCATTTCGATAATCTAAAATAGTTTATACGATGTGGTTTCGTGTGAGCCAGTCTTAAGCAAACCCGTTCTTCGTGATTCAAAAGTTAGGTCGATCTACGATGACATGAAATATGTTCTACACTACAACCAGCGTTCGACATAATTCTGAACAAATGGTTAAACTTCTGTTCTGTAGACTGATTTTATCTTCAGCTTTCCGAAAAAGTTAACAGAGTCCATTATAATTAATTATTCGCGGTTTCTCTATTGATAGGACGCTTTTACGAAGCATTTCATATCATTTGATATGATGTATATGTTCGCTCTGCTTTTTCTACTTCAATTTTGTATGCGATACACCAATAATCAGACACGACGCCCCTTTTCGTCATGATTTTTGAACCAACCTCTAATATTTTTTATTCGCATATTCCCACTCTCACAACATATATTATTTAAACCAGAATTTACATAATATTCAGAGAAGCACCGAATCTTTTCCTATTATTTTCTATGGAATATTTTCCGTCGGCTTGCCCATCCAAGCGTGGGGCGGCCTACGGCCTCCCACAGCCGGTGCCCTTCTCTCGTTAGCGTGGAGGATCCTACAGCCCTGAGTCTTTGACAGGGACCTCGCAGGGAACAAGGCAGAAATAAGAGGAGGTTCATTGTCGGACGATGGTTGGTCAATTGTTGATCTAGATGGTTGAACGACGGTTGGGTGGTTGTTGAACGACAGTTAACTGGCGTTTTGTCTTTTTCTATGTTTTAAATGTTCCAGTCGTTTCAGTATAATTAAAATACGAACTCAGTCTTTTCGAGGAACGATAGGCAGTTTCTAACTTTGACAAAGGTTGATTCGATTTTGATATAATTCGTTGAATTATTTCTAACAATTACCGTACCATTTTTAATGATACAATCATTATATTATTAGCTAATATTTTGCTTTGTCTTCGATAACAGAAGTATATTCATCCGACTTGTGTACTTGAGCATGGTATTATTTTGATTGTCAATCATTTAATCTTTGCCTAGCGGTCTTGCAGTGTCTATATTGTATATTCAGTGGTTTGGTATGTATTTTATATAAAAAAAAATTGTGTAACTTATGTCGCCTTTTCACCCCTTCATTATTATTACAATGGTTTAGGCCCATCTATACAATATGTTAGCGCTTTTCGATTTCCCAACCCGACATTGTATTCATATTTTCTGTATAATTCAGTCGTCCATCCACATATTTGTCATCGTACAATAATGTAGACTACTCATTACAATATGTAAGCACATTTTGATGTCCCAACCCTATGTCCTCGGGACTCTAACCACATGCATGCGTGATTTCCCACCCCATGTACTTGAGATTTTCCACACCCACGTATTTTGTTATTTATCCACCCCAAGTATTTTTTATTTTTCATCCCCGCGTGTCACTGGTTTTTCCAGCGCTATGTAGTCGAAATTATTTTGTCAAAAATCGACATTTTTTGTATGTGCACAGATGATAATATAGTAAATAATATTTCGCTCCATATAATCCGAACCGGCGGCCCCTAGAGATGAGCTGTGACGAATTCAAATTGAACTCTCGTTTTCGTTAATTCAAGTCGCGTAGGTGATAATAAAGTTTCATAGCTTTTGTTTAAGAATTTATATATTCCATAAAAAAATTGAAAACCCATTGCCAGACAATGGAAATAAATGATCTAATAATAAAGAAATTGTTGTTGTTCATTTGTTCAACACTTGGACAAAGCATGGGTTGTTGCAGGACGACGGTTGTTCGTCAGTTGAACGACGGTTGGGTGGCAGTTGGACGACTGTTGGATGTTGCTGGACGACGGTTGGGTGTTGCTGGACGACGGTTGTTTGACACTTGGACGACGGTTGAGTGGCAGTTGGATGACAGTTGGGTGTTGTTGGACGACGGTTGTTCGACACTTGAACGAAGGTTCGGTGTTGCTGGACGACGGTTGGGTGTTGCTGGACGACGGCTGGGTGTTACTGGACGGTGGTTGGGTGTTGCTGGACGACGGTTGGGTGTTGCTGGACGACAGTTGGGTGGTTGCAGGACGACGTTTTTTTGGCAGTTGGACGACGGTTTTTTGGCAGTTAGACGACGGTTAAGTGTTGCTTGACGATGGTTGGGTGTTGCTGGACGACGGTTGGGTGTTGCTGGACGATGGTTGGGTGTTGCTGGACGACGGTTTGCTTATGATTGATCAAAGATTAGCCGTCGGTTAGACGACGGGTGGCCGACGGTTGGATGGTGTAGTACGAAAGTTGATAAACATTTGATCGACGGTTGGCAGACGGTTGACTTGCTGATTCCCTGCTGTTGGCTGACTGTTGACGGTTGCCAATGATTGATCCACGGTTGGCTGACAGCTACAAATCACCCGTTTTGATTTGATCACCTCTGCACTTCTACACTCGTACACTCGTACACTCGTACACTCCCACACTCCTACACTTCTACATACGTTAAGAGATTCCTACCAAACGGGCGCGCAATAACATTGTAGCGATCGAGAGTGTTACAACTACTTCTATGTCATGCCACTCTTGGTAAGAACATAGCCATCCGTTCAACGCATGGAGGCCTTTGATCAGACCGTCACAGCATCACACTCATGAAGACAACTCTACTCAAAAGTCATAGCAGCAAAATTACTGCTCTCACACGAACCACAAATTACCCAACTTCCTAAATTCTGAAGCTGCCTCTTCTTTGGAGTATCTTCATCACAACCCCTTACCACACGCCTTTTGTTATTTACCGCAAGAGTCCCATCGATCTACAAGACCTCCAATCACACGCCTTTCACCATTTACTGCATGAGTAACACCGAAATTTATTTGCTCCCTACTTGTTGGCACAAGATCCTCCTCCTCCTCCTCCTCCTGGTCGAGGCTCTCCAAGTGTATAGCATCAGGCGAGTAGTATAGCGGCCTGAGCAGGTCAGCAACGACAACGCTGCCGTCCCAGCAGAGTGTGGCTGACAGGCCATCTAGCGAAGGAAGTGCACTAAAGGAGAGCAATATGCTGCCAGACAGAATTCTTCTAAGAAAAGACAGCCTCCTCGGAAGGCCTAGTTTGATATAGAAGCTGGCGGGGAGCGCGTATTGATTGGAAAATAACGCGAGGACATTAGGAAGCGTGTCAGGCACGTCGAGGACATTAAGAAAGTGTGTCAGGCACCAAAGTGCATGGCATTAATCCAAAATTGGGATCGCTCTTCCTACTTAAGAACTTTTTGATAGATGTTGAACGGGACAAGGTAATAAGGGTCATAGTTGCACGGAGATCAAGGTCCGTGTTACTAAGACACAACAGCTGTACTAATCACCAGCTGTATCATAGCTGCAAATAATCATCATCTGTATCATAGCTGCAACTAATCACCAGCTGTATCATTGCTGCAACTAATCACCAGCTGTATCATTGCTGCAACTAATCATCAGCTGTATCATAGCTGCACCTAATCACCAGCTGTATCATAGCTGCAACTAATCACCAGCTGTATCATAGCTGCAACTAATCACCAGCTGTATCATAGCTGCAACTAATCACCAGCTGTATCATAGCTGCAACTAATCACCAGCTGTATCATAGCTGCAACTAATCATCAGCTGTATCATAGCTGCACCTAATCACCAGCTGTATCATAGCTGCAACTAACCATCAGCTGTATCATAGCTGCAACTAATCACCAGCTCTATCATAGCTGCAACTAACCATCAGCTGCATCATTTGAAATAAAACGCTGAGCACGGGGCCTGTTTTGAGCCCTTTCAAGACCAACTACTCATGAATAGACCAAAGCTTCTTGTACCCTAACAATGCCTACCATTCAAGAGGATATCAATGCTATACTCCCAGCTATTGGTGTATGTATTAACCATTGCTTCATATTGTCAGTGTCGGTGTTGTCACAGATTGTCAGTAATGGATCAGTCGATAATGAGATAAAGAAGATTGTATGAACGAATTTTGTTCAAATTATATTTCAGGCGTGTATATATATATACACATTTTCTACTGCATCTGCTCATATGTAAAAGAGACAACAATTTGCTTATAAGTGTAGATAATAATATTACGTCTTATGCCAAACCATTAGAAATGACACATTTTAGCCTCAGATTCAGCATTCGAAGCTGTTTTCTATCACATTGACCATTTATGGGTACAATATTGTGATAGATTCTTGATTGTGCTGTCACTGACCCTCACTGACCCTCACTGAGTCACTGACCCTCACATGTTAATGGTTGTGCTGAGTCACTGATCCTCACTGACCCTCACTGAGTAACTCACCCTCACATGTTATTGGTTGGGCTGAGTCACTGACCCTCACTGACCCTCACTGAGTCCCTGACCCTCACATGTTATTGGTCGTGCTGAGTCACTGACACTCACTGACCCTCTCTGAGTCACTGACCCTCACTGACCCTCACTGAGTCACTGACCCTCACATGTTATTGGTTGTGTTGAGTCACTGACTCTCACTGACCCTCACTGAGTAACTGACCCTTACTGAGTCACTGACCCTCACATGTTATTGGTTGTGCTGCGTCACTGACCCTCACATGTTATTGGTTGCGCTGAGTCACTGATCCTCACTGACCCTCATTGAGTCACTGACCCTCACTGACCCTCACTGACACTCAACATTGTAATTTCATGAATCATTTGGAATGATTTCGCTGGTAACAAATATTATATATATTCCGTCCGAAGTGGATCATCAATAAAATACAGAAGATAAATCTGTTCTAAACAAACAGGGAAAAAAAGAAAAAGGACCACAATAATGTACTTGTTTTTCAGCGAGCGAAGCGTGAGCTGGGCCTGGAGCAGTGAACTGGGCCTGGAGCAGTGAACTGGGCCTGGAGCAGTGAACTGGGCCTGGAGCAGTGAACTGGACCTGGAGCAGTGAACTGGGCCTGGGGCAGTGAACTGGGCCTGGAGCAGTGAACTGGGCCTGGAGCAGTGAACTGGGCCTGGAGCAGTGAACTGGGCCTGGAGCAGTGAACTGGGCCTGGAGCAGTGCACTGGCTTGCTCTTACGAAACTTCCGAAAGAGAAGTCAGTTGTGGTCAGTTTGATTCCTTTTATCTTTATTGAAGTGTTCCAAGATAACTTCACACCGATTTTCATTATAGAATCATTTTTTATTGTTCGTAAAATTAAAAAGCATCGAAACAGACGCTAGGAATAGACCCTAATGGTCATCTGAAATTTTATTTTCCGTTTGTGAGGAGCGTTACAGATAACCTGCCACAAACATGAACATGAACATGTTCACTTCGTTGCATGACTTGCCTGAAGTTGGGGAGATCTTAAAATACATTGAATTTTAAAGTAAATCTGATTAAGACACAGATTATTGTCAAGTATCTTTGATGTAAAATACAATATACCTCAAACTATTAGCTTCATTCAGATGAGTTCCTCATTTCCACACCAACAATGAACAAATGTAACTGAAGACAGTACGCTGGTATGACTTAAGTCAAAACACGCGTTACCAAAATAAGCAACATTGGATCCCAGAACATAATGCACACACGCAGGGACAATCAGGAACATTGGGTCCCAGAACATAATGCACACACGCAGGGACAATAAGGAACATTGGATCCCAGAACATAATGCACACACGCAGGGACAATCAGGAACATTGGGTCCCAGAACATAATGCACACACGCAGGGACAATAAGGTACATTGGATCCCAGAACATAATGCACACATGCAGGGACAATAAGGAACATTGGGTCCCAGAACATTATGCACACACGCAGGGACAATAAAGAACATTGGGTCCCAGAACATTATGCACACACGCAGGGACAATAAGGAACATTGGGTCCCAGAACATAATGCACACACGCAGGGACAATAAGGAACCTTAGATCCCAGAACATAATGCACACACGCAGGGACATTATTGTGCGCGCAGTCTTGTATGTTCATTTCCTGAAACGTGAATATTCACAAACAATCAGCGCAATTTCCATTCCTGTTTGATATTTGCTACGGCGTTACATTTTTTCAGATCTTTACATCTTTCAATGACGGGACACCAATCAAAACGACTCGACGCCAATCCCTCAATCCAGCCCGTTTCCAAGACATTCCTGTACAATCGACATTCCTTCACAACCAACATATCTTCTCAACCATCATTTCTTCGCAACCAACATTCCTTCGCAACCAACATTCCTTCTCGACCATCATTCCTTCGCCACCAACATTCCTTCTCGACCATCATTCCTCAGCTCTGAGTTGAGGCCTGGATTTCTTGTGTGGCCAACAATGGCGGCGACGACTGCTCCAAGTAATCATTTGTGTTATCTGTCTTCGAGGTTTATTTGGAGAAGTCCAACGAGGAAAGTCTGATAATTAAGGAGATGGTCTGGAGAAAACCAATTAAGGAAAGGAAAAGATTTGCTCTCTAAAAATGTCAACGAGGAGGGAGCAAAGTCTCGAAGATAACGCAAGCGCGGCACTTCTGGACAAGGGCCGGACATTCTGGAACACTTCACATGTCTACTTGTCGTCGACGGTCGAAATGAATGGTAGGGCAATTTACATAAGCGGGGGCCAATGTCCCCAGGTGGTGATATGCGCTGGTTACGAATATCTAGTGTAGGATTTGAACCTACATTCTTAAGAGTTTTTATTTTCTGCATCGGGCTGCTCACATGCATTACTTGAATCTAAAATTACTTAAAAAAGAGGGAAATTTGAAGGAAATAGAACTTGTTCAATTAAAATACGACATTTCCCTGGCCTCGGCAGGAACATCTTTCAACACGAATTATTTGGGTTCATAAGTTGCTTGGACTGTAAGGGACGTTCAAATTATCTGAGTCCTATGAGTTGCTATATGACTGAAAGGGACGTTCAAATTATCTGAGTCCTATGAGTTGCTATAGGACTGTAAAGGACGTTCAAGTTATCTGAGTCCTATGAGTTGCTATAGGACTGTAAGAGACGTTCAAGTTATCTGAGTCATATGAGTTGCTATAGGACTGTAAGAGACGTTCAAGTTATCTGAGTCATATGAGTTGCTATATGACTGTTGAGACGTTCGAGTTATCTGAGTCATATGAGTTGCCATGGGACTGTAAGAGACGTTTAAGTTATCTGAGTCATAGAGTTGCTATAGGACTGTAAGGGACGTACAAATCATTCACTGATAATAATATTGAGTCACAAAGGGTTGAATGCACCAATCAGGAACTTGTATCATTGCTGTGACTGTATGTTGATTCACCAACTATAATCGTTTACACTTGATTGATAAAAAAAGTCACTGATTAATCAGGAGACAGTAGATTACATTCGAGCAGATTTGACTAAATGCACAAGCAGCCCAGCGCAAGGAACTAAGGACTACAGAAGGGGTACAAATAACTATAAATCTATGTCACTCTACAGGTATGACTGCCTGGTCAGCACCTCTGAAATATAATTCCAGATAAATGTGTTTTGTTTCGATGAGTAATGCATGATTCAAAGTAAGTTGGGGAAACTATACGTCAATGAAAAGACGTTTCAACACGGGGTAGGGAACTTTCTGACCGTGCCTCCAGGGTGAACATCAGAACATCTCAACCATAGTGACTCGGAGCTTCCAACAGGGCAATCATGGTACCCCACGGATACCCAACGGAAGATCGAATAAGGTTAGCGGCAATTTATGAGCTGGAATAGAGATGGTATATAATGCAATAATTCGGAAAGGTGTCTGTATATAAAAATTATATAAGGAGGATGACTCTATCCCGTATATATCAAATTATTATCATGTTGGATAATTTCTACACAGTTTTCTTAGTAAATGTCAGTTTGAACAGGAAATTGCACTAATTACGTAAATATCTATTGTCCTTACTTACTTCAGCCTTATTTATGAAATCATTAGTCAAATGAAACATTTTCATGTCATGACATACTGATCAATGGAGAACAGGGAGTGTTCTATCAATGCCCACCGATTGATGGGATGTAGAGGTCAATTTATTACCTTACCAACGTAATAATATAGTATTAAATGGATCTTAGGAGGGAATGCTGTCTTCGGAACAGCTCACGCTGACGAAGACTTGGTACACATTATCTGTGTAGTTTGATGCTTGTCAGTGTGTCTCTATACCAAAAAAAAATTGAATTCTGAAAATCCCTTAGTATTTGATCTAACAGGTCCTTGTAAAAGATACTTCCCAAACATGCATTGCAAGCGGTTCAACTATATTAACATATCCACTCGTTTCTGAAGCCTAATAGTTAAAGAAAAACGATTTAAAGATTTATAATTTATTTGGGTATAATGACATGTGAACAAATTACAGGAATATCAGAATACACTGCTGTTGTGTATCAAGCTTTCGTCAGCGTGAGCTGTTCTGAAGACAACGTAATGAACGAATGTGCTTGATAGCACCAGGTGTTGATGAATCCACAATCCAATTACTCAGTTTGATTTAGAAAAAGTATTTGTACTGTCAATTCACGAATAAATACAACAACACCTAGTTTAGCCAAAACAGTTAACTAAACCATACATAACGTTCTTCTCAGATATCTTCTCCGTAAAGATAACGACATCGTAAGAATGATTTCTCGAAATATTGATTTAATTATTTCATAAATTTGATCTTTGAAAGCAGGACGTTGGAGCAAACTTGTTTTCATAAACGTTTGCCTTCGTCATATTCCTAACGAAATATCAATGTTTTGTTAAAGGTAAAATTCCATAGCCTCGCACCATTGTCATTTTGTTTTTGTTTAGGATAGGGAATGAAATTTTCTGTGGTTGCTGTCACTTTTCTCTGGGATTATACTTTCCACAAACAATATGAATGGCGCAGGTCAGCTGCTTACCTTGGGGAGTTAGCCAAATGATTGCAGGATTGCGCCAGTTCCTCTTTCCAGAAACAGTAGAGTTTTCGGTGTGAACCGTCGCAAAGCGACCCGTCGCAAGAAGAACCGTCGCAAAGTGAACTATTGACGAGTGAACCGTGGCAAAGTGAACCGTCTCAAAGTGAATACGTGGCTTCGTTCGTTTATCGTTGATAAAATGCTTGCCGATAAAAAATGCGGTATCTCCGAAGAACCAAATAGCGAAAAGATAACCGATGTAATTTTATGCTTGATCCTTGGCTCCAATGATCCAGGGCTCCGATGATCCAGGGCTCCGATGATCCAGGGCTCCGATGATCCAGGGCTCCGATGATCCAAAGCTCCAATCACTTTGCTACTTGCTAAGTATCAACGCTCCAGCCTATACTCGTCACTCTGTACCACCGGCTCTGAGTCTAGGTAAGTAGAACGCCCTGCGTTCGTAAAAGTTGTTCGTGTTCAACGAATTGGTTCACATTCAATTGATACCAGATGCCGACCGATCTTTAACAGTTTAACATTTCCTCTTGGTCACTAGGTATAAACATAGTCATGTTTTCAGCGCATGGGGGCCTTAGATCAGACCATCACATTATCGTTATCTTGAAGGGGGCCTCAGATCAGATCGTCACATCATCGTATTCATAAAAGGGGCCTTTGATCAGACCTTCACATTCTCATTCTCATGAAGGGGCCGTTAATCAGACCTTCACATCATCATCCTCTTGAATGGGCCTTTGATTAGACGGTCACATCATCATACTTTTGATGACACTTTATTCAAAACCCATTACACCAAAATAACTTCTCCTCCACGAATCAAAAATTACACAACTTCATACGTAATTCCAAATCTCCTCTTCTAAGGCACATCTTCAACAAGACCTCCTATCACACGCCTTTAGGCATTAACTTGCAAGATTAGCACCGAGATACAAGACCTCCTATCACGCGCCTTTTGGCATTGACTTGCAAGAAGAGCACCGAGATACAAGACCTCCTATCACGCGCCTTTTGGCATTGACTTGCAAGAGGAGCACCGAGATACAAGACCTCCTATCACACGCCTTTTGGCATTGACTTGCAAGAGGAGCACCGAGATACAAGACCTCCTATCACACGCCTTTTGGCATTGACTTGCAAGAGGAGCACCGAGATACAAGACCTCCTATCACGCACCTTTTGGCATTGACTTGCAAGAAGAGCACCGAGATACAAGACCTCCTATCACGCACCTTTTGGCATTGAC
>SDVV010017765.1:0-13915 GCA_016164225.1 Gammarus roeselii
AGTATATATTGTTGATATTAAGCCACTGCAATTGTTAAAGAAGAGGACTCACGTGGTCTCGTTTCCTATGGTAACCATCACTTGTTATTCTGGCAGCAATATTTATACAACGCTGCACTTTCTCTCTCTAAGCTTCTGTGCATTTTCCCTAAGTTAAAAGACAATAGTTGATATGAGAGAAAACCAAAGAGTGGACAATCAACAACAGTGACATGAAATTCAGTTCTTTGTTTGCGGTATTAAGAAACAAAAGAGTTCCGTTCAACTTGGAACACAGAGTAGTTCCGTCATATTTGAAGGAATGGTCAGTATCAAACCATACTCAAGGACTTATATTTTTGTCTTTACTAATATATCAGATTGGCCAATTCTGATAGATAAATTGATTGGAACTGCTTTTCTTTTTGAGTTTGAACCTGATAAGATGGATTTCTTTTCTGAAGTTAATTCTAGCCCGTCCAAGATTTTGAATTACTAAAGGCTGTCTCATCGTCGTCTTGCAGCTCATTCAGGTCTGATGGTGTTCAAGAAAGTTTTATTTGCTATAGAGGTGTTAGTATCTGAGCTGATATCGGGTAGGGTACTAACTAAACTGTCTTGCAGATATTGTAAGGCTATACCATCAATTCTTGTTGAGTTTGTATTCTCTATGGCAAATACATCACGCTTTGCTCCGTGTTGCAATACTTGTTTGGGTTTCCATTGGGCTTTTACTGCTGTGTCACTGTCCGGACAGTGACACAAAAAAAAAAATTGGAATTTTTTTTTCCCAACTTCAGTCTTTTTTTCAATTCTCTGGTGTTGATTGGCGGTTTGGTACGTGAGTGAGCGGCTTTTTTCATGTAGAGTACAATTCTTTTCATTACATTACACGTTTCCTTATAGTTGTTTTTGCACTGTTTTTGTTCGTCATGAAGATATAGAATTTTAGCTCATATTACTTTTCGTTTCACTCTATTATTCTGAATTCGAAATAATTCTAACCAAGTGATGCTCCGCTTTGCTCTGCGTTTGAGATACTTTTTCAGTGCAATTTAATTTCGCAGCTTTTCTGTAATCCATTTAATCGGCGTGTTCTACATTGTTTTAGTTTTCGTTGGCACCATAGCATTCAGAGAAGTGAGGAGATAGTGAATATTTGGGCTTGCTATGTGACGTCATTTGTGTAATGTTTCGGTTTGATCATTTCCACGTTTGCCGTTAGTTTCGCTGTGAAATTATTTGCGGTGTAGTTTCTTTTTGTACGGCAGGTTATTTTGTATGGCAGTTCCTCCTCTTTTATGATGTTTATGGTGCATTTATTTCTTGTTGGTCAGAAAAGGCACTGGGCTCCACGCCTGTAGAGACAATAGCAGACGGATTGTTGTGAATGAGCAAATCTAGAAAAGTTTGAGAGTCGGGAGTGATTCTTATTGCACTTTTATGAGCTGATGGATGCCGAGTCTGCCTAATATCGGCTTCACATTATAAGATTTAAATTTCAATTGATCATCATTAAAATCTTCCAGAATGTACAGCTTCTTTCCCATGCTAAAAGTATTTAAAAATCTTTCTTCGATGTTTTTTCGTACATGGATTTTGCCCCAGAGGTCATCAACTTTATTACCGTCGTTTTGCATTAATGTGAAGAGGTGCCTTCTTCTCGCACATAAATCACCTTTCCACCTCCTTTTCGTTCTCTATCTTTTCTGTACATATTGAAACCTTCAATCTGAAGGGAAGAATTGTTAATATCGGATTCCAGCCATATTTCAGTCAATCATAAAATGTCGATTGACTCATCCTAGACCATCATCTTCATATGATTCATCTTCACCTTTGAACTTCTGACATTTACAAGATATATATAGAGATATTACTTGGAATTTTTTGGTTGTATATATTCGCGGATGGTGAATGGTCGTTTCTGCCAGTTCGTCGAGCAGTTTGTGACTTTTGTCACCTATTTTGACTGTCAAAGCAGTTGATGTACTCTGGGATTGTAGCAGAGGCATCTCTACTTCGAATATGGGTGTATCAGTGTCATTCTATAGCGGAGAGCACCTATTTGATCACTACACATTTGTTTCCATGTGCGTGTTTCGATTAACTGCCTTATTTTGTTGTTCGAATTGTGGCTCTAGCGGGTGGATAGGTGCAAGACTACTGGTTCGTTTTTCTTGGCTACAAATATTGTGTATTGAGCAAACTCATCGCTTTTTAGGTTCGTTGGATTCATTGCAGTTTTCGTGACCTCACTTGGCTTTTGACGATATTGCAGAGAATTGCAATGACTAGATCCCCAAAATTAGCTATCATAATCTTTATTTTGGATATAATTTTCTATCTCAGAGAGAAAACTTTCATCTATTAGGGAATGGACAGTAAAAGGTTGATAATCACCATTATTGTGGAAGGCTTCTTCCATCGTTTTCAATTTTATCACCTTTAAGCTATGTTCAGCGTTTCGTCCGACTTGTGTTTCTAAAGATCCACTTACTGCGTTCAACAAACAATGTCAGTCTGCTAGTGTTGATTGTCTCTCCAATATAAAATCATTATAAATGGTGTCCATATTGGTTCCCGGGTTCAACTGTTGGCCATTTTTCGTCACATGCAATGGCTCCGTTCAATCGATACATTGTTCTTTACGTCGGCAACGTGACCCTCAATTAGATTCTTATTATATTTCCAGTGACGGTTTCACCGGATTGTAGCGTATGTTTGTATTACATGTAGTGGGATTCATAGTCAGCAATTCACGGGTCTGGTTGAGTAGGCTATGGATTGAGGATTTTGTTAGTGGCAATCTTTGAACAAGAAATGGAGTACCCTTTAGATGACATAGTATAGCATGCCTTGAAACTAGAACATTATGGTTCTAGCTTCATGACTAAACAAAAAACAGCCTATGGAACAGATCTTTGTTACTATGGCTAAACAGTCTATGGAACAGATGACAAAGTGAAACAGAAATACATATGCGTTCAAATAATTCTTCGCAGTAACAGCTTTAATAATTCTGATTAGATTCTGCGAGTAGTTGGTGTAGTGGAAAAACGAGATCAAGTATGATTTGAAAGGCTGCACGACAGAAATGCATTTAATTAATTAGCCGATGCTCTTAGAGGTAATCATTTTCACATAGTGTGATGAACCTGTATCCTTAATTTTGATAAAGCTCAGCTCTCCAACGAGGCATACATGGCGTGGAGATTGTGGCCCCCGGCTCCATTGGGGCGATGGGGTAGTGGAACCAGGAATTAGCTCCCCCAATCGGGGCTTACAAGTTTTTACAAGTGTATTAAGACAACAACAGGTCTATTCTCAAAAAATAGTTTGTCTTTTGATAGCAAGAGGATTAGTTCTGAAGTGGAACGTCTAGGAGAGCTTCATGTACCATTTATGATTTTTAACATCGAGAAAATGAACGGCTTAGCTATTTACCGGCGATTTAAGTAGAACTTATCGAGCCGAGACTTGAACATTTCGATTGTATAGCTGTTTACAACCTCTGCGGTAAGTTTGTTCCAATCTTCGACAACCCTATACGTGATGAAATTGCACATGTCTAGTGAGAAACGTTTCCTAACGATTTTGTATCCATTATTCCTAGTCACCCCGTTCGTATCTAGACTGAAAAGACTCGCTCGGTCGACGTTTTCCATACCCTTCATAATCTTCCACACTTCAATCATGTCGCTTCTGACTTGACGTTTCTCTAGCGAATAGAGATTGAGTTCACGTAGCCTGTCTTCATAATATTTATTCCGCAGCGAAAGGATGATTTTGGTAGCTCTGCGTTGAATGTTCTCTAATTTAATAACGTATTTTCTGAGATATGGAGACCAGAATTGAGCCGAATACTCGAGATACGGTCCAACAAATGCATTGTATACCTTGAGCATACTATAAAGGCTTTCGTACGAGATAGTGCAGGATATCATACCTAGCATTTTGTAGACTTTCCTGGCAGCATCGATACATTGCTTGCTATTTTCTAAGTCGTAACTAATGATGACACCCAAATCTCTCTCTTCGGTGACAGGAGTGAGTTTCTTTCGGGACATTTAATAATCGGTTCGAGGTTATGGGGACCTATGTGCATAACTTGACATTTGTCAGCATTAAATTTCATTTGCCACTTTTCTGTCCAATCAATAATTCTGTTCAAGTCTAGTTGGTTACTCAGGTTCAGTTTGTACTTTTCCTCCTATTTTAGTATCGACTGCAAATTTGTTAATGTTTGAGAGTACGTTGTTATCGACATCGTTAATAAATATTTTTTTTTGTAGAGAGAACTGGACCTAACACGGATCCTTGAGGCCCGCAGCTTGTGACATTACCCCAGGGAAAGGAAGCTTCGTTAAGTACAACTCGCTGTCGCCTGTCCGTAAGCCAGTATTTTATCCAGTTGTTAAGCTCGCATCGGATACCGATGCTGTGCAATTTACAAACTAGGCGCTTGTGGGGGACTTTATCAAAGGGTTCTGAAAGTCAAAGTAAATGATATCGATTGGAGATTTTGTGTCGTGGATTTCAATTATATTATTTGAAAAAAAGGCTGAGAGTCGCCAATCAGTTTGTTTGATTTTAAGAATATCGGTGATTTTATCCGTTATCAAACTTTCCATCAATTTGCCAATGACTGAGTTGAAACTAATTGGACGGTAATTGCCGGAATATTTTTTGTCCCCTTTCCTAAAAAAGGGGTAACATTGGCTTCTTTCCATTTATAGGGGCAAGTACTATTTGTAAGAGATCGGGTGAAAATGTTTGATAAATGTTCGGTGATTTCGTTTCTAGTCCCTTTTAGAATTATGGGATGAACTTGATCTGGTCCTAGAAATTTTGTGACTTTCAGTTTATCGGCGGGTGAAAAGTTTACTGGGCTGAGGGCTTCTGCTGTGATATCCTCAATATTAGGAATAATCTGATTCTATGACGTTTAAATAGAACAAAACTATTCATCAAGTAGGACAATCATTTTAGTGTCATCCGTTGTAGTTCACCAATACCAATAGTGTATATAACGTCCAGACTGGGATCATGACTAACTTAAAAAAGTCTACGGGACTTTTTGCCCACCATGTTGACTGGAGTCAGCGATGGGTAGCGGAAGGCGGGCATCGCGGAGGGAACGGAAGTGACCGGAGTCAGCGGGCGGAAGGTGGGCGGCACGGAGGGTAGCGGAAGGTGAACGGCACGAAGGAACGAAGTGACTCATTTGGACGGAAGGATAGCTTTCGGGTTATTCATGAGGTTCGTTACAAGGTTATATATTTTTATTTACAAATAGATTTTTGCATTTCGATGGCATACTGTATTGCAATTTCGTAGCATGTCATGTTGCATGTATTCATTTTCAATGCTCCTCTTTTGAATGTTAAAGGATATTGATAACATACATTTATAAGATTATTTTTTATTGATAATAAATCTAACAGTTACATATTAATTTTCATGCAGTATTATAGATTAAAAAACCCACACTTTCCGGACACGTTCATGATGAATTTTTCAACCTTGGTATCATTTCTACGTCGTTCGATGATAATCAATTTACACGTGGCATAGATTTATTTAGTTTAATGTTATTTTTGCTATTGTAATATCAGTACCCTTGCGCTCGGTTTTACTTACTCTGGCAGTAACTCCTTCTTCCGTTTTCTTTGGCATTGAGATGTCGAACACGGAAAATGATACACAAATTAACAGGTGACTGGAACATTCCGTCAAAAAGAAAATCATTCATGAGTATAATTGACTCATTCATAGCGGTCGGATGTTTGATTTTGAATTTAGGCGACGTTTTGTGTTTTTCATCTATTTATTTCATATGTTTATAATATCCATCGGAAAAGTGCGGTTTATTAATCTGGTAGATGACGAGTTGATGCTTGTATTTTGGATTGATGCAGCAGCTTCGTTACAAGATTATGTATACTCCATAACGCATTATCCAGTTTTGAACCAGATATATCGGTGTTCCATCGACGCGGTGTTCCAATAGTGAGAGTAGCTGAACGACATGGATGTATTGTTAGTTTTTATATTGTGTTATGTATGCCTAGTAATGAACGGTTGATTTATATTGAATTTGAAGTGTTTCTGGGGAATTTTCAATAGTTATCTCATACAGTTATAGGAACCTTTAAGGTGATTTTAGGTTTACATCGTCCATGTAGCACACTATTTCAGGCCTAATTGGTCGTTTATTCCATAGTTTTTTTTTAAATTATATATTGAACGTTTTAGTATGTGTCTCTTAGCTTTGTATGTTCTCTGTACAGTTTACATCTTCGATGCAAGGTATTGGGTATTTTTATACAATATCGGAATATCAGAATATATTACGTTTGTATCTGCAATCTAGAACATTATT
The DNA here is from genome assembly GCA_016164225.1 of Gammarus roeselii. Taxonomy (NCBI): domain Eukaryota; kingdom Metazoa; phylum Arthropoda; class Malacostraca; order Amphipoda; family Gammaridae; genus Gammarus; species Gammarus roeselii. The sequence continues at coordinate 6,365 of SDVV010017765.1, forward strand.
CCAGGCATAAATTAGTAACAAGTTGTATACTTGTAGTGTTTTATATATATTTTTACATCCTGGTACAGTGTTTCATGTGGATACCTTATACATAGAACATTCCATTTGTTACAAACTTGGTCTCGTTGTTACTTTATAGTATATTTAGTGTAGAAACCATACTTCAATGGATTTTTTTGGAATGTCTGGATCCCCTTAGGCAAGAGTTGTGAACGCATCGATATAGTATCGTTTATTTTCATATTTACTTAGGCAATTCATAATAGTACGTACAGTTTGAAGCTGGCATGTTTGCGCGCGAATGTTGTGTTCGGTCTCAAAGTGTGTCTATGTTTTTTGGTTATGTATGTCTCTGTATTGTTCATGTCGGATTTTAGTTTGTGCCTGGTAATTGACACCCTTAGCAACTGATTTTGTGGCGTCGAACTCATTCAACATGTTGTTACACTTTGGTTGCAAGCAAATGATTTCACTCGGGTAGTCGTCGACAGTTTTGCTATTCAGTAGTCCCATCTGTCCTGTCTTCGTTTCAGCGTACAAGGGATGATTATTTTCCGGTAATTGGAAAAGTCAATATATTCAACAAGAGAAGCTTGCCGCACTTCCGCCTCAATGTCGACCACACCATTGAACTGAAGCAGCAACGAGTCTGTGTCCGAGTAGATGAGCCAGACGTTGTCACCGTAGCGTGGTTTCATTGCATCATTATAGAAGCTGTGAACTTTTCTTTTGATTTCTGTTGGAGTTGATGAGATAGATATCTATGATACCTTAGGTATCTGAGTGCAATTTCAATTGCATAATATCTATCGCGTTTCAATGCTATCTATTCTGTATTGCAATTCATCGCAAGTCATGTTGCATATCTGCAATTTCTTCATCGTACAAGGGGTGATTGTTGGGGTAGTTGGAGAAGACCATGTATTCAGCCAGAGGAGCTTGCCGCACTTCCGCCTCTATATCGGCCATACCTTTGAACTGGAATAATATCTATCGCATTTCAATGCTACCTACCTATTCTGTATTGCGATTCATTACATGTACTGTTGCGAATATGCATTTCAATGATAGTCATTCGAGTTATATTTAGAAGTTTGCAAACAAATATTTATAATATATATTTTTATTGATATTAAAATTTTGACTCATATATATATTAGGGAATTACATGGGTTTATCATTTATACGAGAACATAACTATTCACTTCGAAAATTCGTAGGGAGCAACTGTACGAAACATACGTATTGACTTCGACTTCCCTCTCTGGTCTTATCTTGATCTGCGGTGTCAAAGACACTCGAAAGGTTCTTTATCTATGATAAGCAATATTTCTCACCTCGAGCTGTCGGCTCATATCGGTGTACGATATATCATCAGGGTGTGTTTTCTTCTCTGGTCTATTGGGTTCTAGACTGCTGCACTTTTTACTCATTTTAGATAGACGGTTACCTTCGGGAGTAGTGTATGCATCACTTCATAACCTGTCCTTGTAACCAAAACTTTATTTTTAGTCTTCAGCGAGCTTTTCCTCGACGCTAAATTTTTAATTATAGTTGCATGTTTGTGACATCGAATATTTTCAGGGTGTTTCTTACTGCGTCAACAATATCATCACTATATTCCCGAACAGTTCTGAGGTATACATAATTCTCCTAGCATTGTACAATTTTCACCTCATATACTTGATACCATTTCTTTACCCCATTTGACAATTCGGTTTCCTTCAACTTTAGCCGTTTTTTCTTCACATGACACTTCCTAGGTTTCACTATAACCCGTTTCAATATCACTGTCACTTGTATCCATTCCATTTAAAGTATCACACGTTTTCCCCATATTTTCTTTGTATTCCATTTCGTCTAAGGTGCGGGTGTACTCCCCCATTTCACCCAATCTTTGTACGTTTTTCGTTTGGATGTTAGTGGCATCGCTCATTCTTTACTTCTCGCACCCTAATGAGCACTGTCTATATAAATATTTTGGAAACTCAGCTCCGGTTTATTATGTCCCATCAATACACCCGTTGCATCATTGGAGCATGTATTTCCTTGTTCATTTTTAAAATTGTCATATTCAATATAATGGTGTTCTTTGAGATGGCACCAAACCCCAAACGAGGAGCTTGATTTGCATAGTTTTCTCTCCACACTGCAAATAAAACATACCCCCGCATTAACCTTTCTGTAAAAATATTTCCATATCACACTTGGCGACAACCATCTACACCGAAAGCACTCATTTAACTGAATGAGTACATATCTGAATCCAATTATATATATACTTTTACATGCATATACAAGGGCGTTAGCGTCACTGTGTCGGTACATGTGTCGACACAATGTATGTATACAGTGTCGATAGCCTCACTGTGTCGGCACATGTGTCGACACAATGCATATATACAGGGTCGTTATCGTCACTGTGTCGGCACATGTGTCGACACAATGCATATATACAGGGTCGTTAGCGTCACTGTGTCGGCACATGTGTCGAAACAGTGCATATTAATATATACAAGGTGGTTAGACTCACTGAGTCGGCACATGTGTCGACACAATGCATATATACATGGTCGTTAGCGTCACTGTGCCGGCACATGTGTCAACACAATGCATATATACGGAGTCGTTAGCGTCACTGTGTCAGCATATGTGTCGGCACAATGCATATATACAGGGTCGTTAGCTCACTGTGTCGGCACATGTGTCGACACAATGCATATATACAGGGTCGTTAGCGTCACTGTGTCGGCACTTGTGTCGACGCAATTCTTATAAACAGGGTCGTTAGTGTCACTGTGTCGGCACATGTGTCCCCACCATGTAGGCATTTACACAGATTTTGTGCAAAAGGGTTACCATACACTGCCAGATGCATTAATACCTAGGCAACCTAAACTAACTAACTTAACAAAGAATTATGCCATCGTTCAAGATCGATTTATGATATATTCATATCAAATTCCGCCACATGGCTCTTTTTTTTGTAGCTTTTTTTCTAATAGCACACACAATGAAGACGCATACACATATTTGTATGCAAATACAGGAACGGTTAGCATCTGTAGCATTTTTCCATTAAAACACCATCCCTTGCTTTTGTTACAAGATATTTAAGGTGGATCAGCTTCACGTCATGTAAGGTAGATAGATCAAATCATCCTAACCTAACCTAACCTATTCTATCCAAGAATAATGTATTATCGAGCAACTTTTCATGCTTACATATTATTTTTTATCATGGTTTTAGGATTAATACACAACAAATATCTCCACATGACTCCACATGTTGATCACACAATTCCAAATCACTTATACATGTGATTCACACCCATCAAAAACCTAACCTTACCTTACCCTATGTTTGGTGTTTAGTCATTAGTATACACATATGAACCCCTCCACATTGTCCTTTATAAAACTTTCACCTAATTCTTTCTACTTCGTGGTCACTCTCGACCCATATTAGTTTAACAGAGAGGCCAGATTTTCAATCTGAGATGGTTTGAATGTCACAAGTATTTTATATATGTATCCCGTTTCACACAAACGAACACTTCGTCTCATACTAGGTCTACCACATTTACTTCCATATCTCCTGACACTACATCCTCCGACGACTTGCACGGCTAATTTGCCTTTACTTTCTTATAATCTTCATATTCATGACGATGACTTCGTTTCAAATGTCGGCACACATTACTCGTGCATTTATTTTATTCAATTTTATTCATTTTTTGCACAGATTACAAACCCATGTTACCCCATTACTTTCGAACAAACGACGTCTCAAGCTATATCCTATACTTCCACAACAGAATCATAATCTTGACTGAGCAAGATCTGATCGGAATCTGATTTATATTCTACCAATCTGGTAGAACATCCACCCCCCCAAGATAGGTGTGTTTAAATTTGTCATAAGCGACATTTTGAGTTTCGTTTCATACCATGTTCTGCTGGATTCATCAATGCCATCTACTTCGTTTTATGATCACAGCATGGTTCGTATATCCAACCATACCCATCATCACGATGTTTCAGTTTCCTCTCACAATCCTTCATATACTCCAGCATATCTGTGATGCGGATACCGAAGGTTGTTCCGTTCCCGTGAGTCCACAAATGTTATGCTTCTTCTTCTTGAATCTTAATCATTCGATACTTCTCCAATTTCAATCAAAGTCATTCTGATCTTCATCATTGAAGAATTGTTGCATAAGTTCAAAATTTTCTTTTGATCATAGGGAAAATTCGCGATCCACTACATCAGCTTTATTACAACCATGACGATGATTTTCCACTTGGATCATGTCAATTTCGAGATTTGCTTTCCTATTCCCCTTGAACTTTGTTACATACGACTGTAACCCGTCGACATTTGTTACCCACAGCCGATTTCCTTTTTCTTTTATCCATATATGAAGTTTATTTCCCACTCTTTTGATTCTTATTTTACCTGTTCCTAGATAACTGATATTCAAAATTTGTTCGATCCGACTCAAATTATCTTCGGAGATTTCTTCTCCCAAAACACGTAAACTATTTTTGAAACGTGAACATTCATTGTTGTCTATTTGAGGATGAGCCGTCCTGCTCCACTTACACTCAACGTGACACTGACCCTAATCTCGGCATGCGACTAGCTATTATAATTCAATTGCTCACATTTTGTTTGCAAAATATTACGCCTATCTTTGCTCGCCTTGGTCATCATCTTTGTACGTTCGAGCATATGTACGTGTACATGAATTGAGAAAAGGATAACAATTTTTTTAATTCAATACAATTTTTTATATAAAAATTTCAATTTATTACGATGCCTGGATCTTTATTTAGTAGCCAAGTAATAACTTTAATTGACGGACTTGACTATGTCCGGGCGTCGAACAGAATTTGAAATTTTATTGAAATTTTGAATTTTACAATTGTATGGAATTTCACATTTTGTTATCTCTTTTTAAACTCATGTACACGTACATACGCTTGAACATACATATGCACATACGTACACACCCACATACACGAACATACACACATACACAGATGATGAGCAAGGCAAGCGAAGATAGGCGTAATGATTTGCAAGAAAAAATGCATGCAATCGCTTTATAATAGCTAGCTGCATGCCGAGATTCGAGTCAGTGTTACGTTGAGTGTAAGTGGAGCAGTACAGATCATCCTCAAATAGACAACAATGAATGTTCACGTGGCAAAAATTAGTTTACGTGTTTTGGAAGAAGAACTCTCCGAAGATGATATGTGTCGGATCGAACAAATAATGACTGGTGTGGAAAATATCAGTTATCTCGGAATGAATAAAACAAGAATCAGAAGAGTGGGAGATAAAATTCATATATGGATAAAGGGAACAGAAAGTCGGCAAGGAAGTCGGCCTTGGGTAACTAATGTCGCCGAGTTACAGTCGTATGTAACAAAGTTCAAGGGGAATAAGAAAACAAATCTCAAAATTGATATTATCCAAGTGAAAAAATCATCGTCATGATTGTAATAAAGCTGAGGTAGTGGAATTCGAATTTTACCTAATAAAAAAAGAAAATCTAGAACTTATGCAACAACTCCTCAATGATGAAGATCAGAATGACTTTGAAATTGGAGAAGTTTTGGAAAATTAAGGTTCAAGAAAAAGAAGCATTACATTTCTGGACTGACGGGAGCGGAGAGGCCTTTGGTATTCACATCAAAGATATGCTGGAGTAAATGAAAGATTGTGAGAGGGAACTAAAAAATCGTGATGATGGGTATGGTTGGATATACGAACCATGATGTGATCAAAAAACGAAGTACATGGTATTGATGAATCCAGCAGGACACGGTTGAAGAGAAATTCAAAACGGTCACTCATGATAAATTTAAACATTGGCATGAACCTACCTTGGGGGGGGGGGTCCATGTTCTAGATGTGTTCCAGATTGGTGGATCAGATCTTGCTCAGTCAAGATTGTGATTTTGTTATGGAAGGATGGGGTATAGCTTGTGACGTCGTTTGTTCGTAAGTAATGGGGTAACGGGGGTTTGTAATTTGAGCAGAAAAGAAATAAAATTGGGAGGGGGGGTCCATGTTCTAGATGTGTTCCAGATTGGTGGATCAGATCATGCTCAGTCAAGATTGTGATTTTGTTATGGAAGGATGGGGTATAGCTTGTGACGTCGTTTGTTCGTAAGTAATGGGGTAACGGGGGTTTGTAATCTGTGCAGAAAAGAAATAAAATTGATTAAACCTAAATCCACGAGTAATGTGTGACGACATTTGAAACGAATTTATCGTCACAAAGATGAAAATTATAGGAAAGAAAATGCAAATCAGCCGTGCAAGTCGTCAAGGGATGTAGTGTCATGATATATTGAAGTAAATGTGGTTGACCTAGTATGAGCCAAAGTGTTCGTTAGTGTGAAACCGTATCCAATAATGAAATACTTGAAACATTCAAACCAGCTAAGATTAAAAATCTGGCCTCTCTGCTAACTGAATTGGGTCGAGAGTCACAACGAAGTAGAAAGAATTAGGCGAAAGTTTTATAAAGAACCGTGTGGAAGGGTTCATATGTATATATCAATGACTGAATACCATACATAAGGTTAGGTTAGGTTAGGTTCTTGATGGGTGTGAATAACATGTAGAAGTGATTTAGAAATGTGTGATCAAAATGTGGAGTCATGATGGAGACATTTGTTATGCATTAATCCTAGAACACTGAAAAAGAAACATATGTAAGCATGGAAAAGTCGCTCGATAATGTATTATTCTTGGATAAACTATGTTAGATTAGGTTAGGATGATTAGTTCTATCAACCTAACATGATGTGAAGCTGATCCACATTAGATATCTTGTAACAAATGCAAGGAATGTTGTCCTAATGGAAAAATGCTTCAGGTGTTAACCGCCCCTGTATATGCATGCAAATGTGCGAATGTGTCTACATTGTGTGTGACATTAAAAAAGAAGCTACGAAAAAAAAATATGTGGAGGGGATTGATATGAATATATCATAAATCGATGAATAAGTATCATACGTAAGCAGAAAATCTCGAACGATGACATAAGTATTAGTTAAGTAGATTAGGTTAGGTTGCCTAGGTATTAATGCATATGGCAGTGTATGGTAACCTTTTTTGCACAAAATGTGTGTAGATGCCTACTTGGTGTTGACACATGTGCCAACACCGTGACACTAACGACCCTGGATATACGCATTGTGTCGACACAAGTGCCGACACAGTGACGCTAACGACCCTGTATATATGCATTGTGTCGACACATGTGCCGACACAGTGAGGCTAACTACCCTGTATTATGCATTGTGTCGACACATGTCCCAACGCAGGGACGCTAACGACCCTGTACATATGCATTGTGTCGACACATGTTCCGACACAGTGACGCTAACGACCCTGTATTTATGCATTGTGTCTATACATGTGCCTACACAATGAGGCTAACGACCCTGTATACGTGCATTGCGTCGACACATGAGCCGACACTGTGACGCTAACGCCCCTGTATATGCATGTAAAAGTGTGTGTATATA
>SDVV010017766.1:0-13915 GCA_016164225.1 Gammarus roeselii
GTTTTTAGTTTCGTTCAGCTTTGTTTTTAGTTTCGTTTATTTTTTTGTTTCTAGCTTCGTTTTTATATTTGCAGTAGTTTTGTTTCTGTTTTTTGTTTTAGTTTTGTTTGTAGTTTTGTTTTAGTTTAGTTTTTAGTTTAGTTTTCAGTTTAGTTTTAGTTTAGTTTTTAGTTTAGTTTTAGTTTAGTTTTTAGTTTAGTTATTAATTTAGTTTTTAGTTATGGTTTTAGTCAACTTTTTAGTTTAGTTTAGTTTGTAGTTTAGTTTGTAGTTTACTTTATAGATTAGTTTTTAGTTTAGTTTTTAGTTTAGTTTTTAGTTTAATTTTTAGTTTAGTTTTTAGTTTAGTTTTTAGTTTAGTTTGTAGTTTAGTTTTTAGTTTAGTTTTTAGTTTAGTTTTTAGTTTAGTTTTTAGTTTAGTTTTTAGTATAGTTTTTAGTTTAGTTTTTAGATTAGTTTTCAGTTTAATTTTTTAGTTTAGTTTTTAGTTTAGTTTTTAGTTTAATTTTTAGTTTAGTTTTTTAGTTAGTTTTTTAGTTTACTTTTTAGTTAGTTTTTAGTTTAGTTTTTAGTTTAGTTTTTAGTTTAGTTTTTAGTTTAGTTTTAAGTTTAGTTTTTATTTCAGTTTTTAGTTTACTTTTTAGTTTAGTTTTTAGTTTAGTTTTTAGTTTAGTTTTTAATTTAGTTATTAGTTAGTTTTTAGTTCATTTTTTAAATAAGTTCTTAAGTTTAGTTCTTAGTTTAGTTTGCAGTTTAGTTCAGTTTGTAGTTTAGTTTGTAGTTTAGTTTATAGTTTAGTTTTCGTTAGTTTTAGTTTAGTTTTAGTTTAGTTTCAGTTTAGTTTTAGTTTAGTTTTAGTTCAGTTATTAGTTTAGTTTTTAGTTCAGTTTAGTTTAGTTTTTGTTTTAGTTTTTAGTTTAGTTTTAGTTTAGGTTTCGTATAGTTTTTCGTTGCGTTTTTAGTTTAGTTTTAGTTCAGTTTCTAATTAAGTTTTAAATTAGTTTCCTGTATAGTTTTAAACTTGTTCTTTAGTTTAGTTTTAGTCTAGTGTGCAGTTTCGTTTACAGTTCAGTTTTTAATTTAGTTTTTAGTTTAGTTTTTAGTTCATTTTTTAGTTTAGTTTTTAGTTGAGTTTTTGGATTGGTTTCTAGTTTCGTTTGTAGTTCAGTTTTTAGTTCAGTTTTCTGTTAGTTCCTAGTTGTAGTTTTTGGTTTAGATTTAGTTTAGTTTATGATTTAGTTTATAGTTTAGATTAGTTTAGTTTTAAGTTTTTAGTTCAGTTTCAGTTTAGTTTTGTGGTTTGCTCGTTTAAGTTTAGTTCATAGTTTTGTTTTAGTTTTGTTTTGGTTTCGTTTTTTTTTTTTGGTTATAATTTTATTTGTTTATAGTTTTTCAGCTTTGTTTTTAGTTGGTTTTAAGTTTCGTTTATAGCTTTGTTTTTAGTTTTGTTTTATAGTTTTCTTTTTGGTTAAGGATTTAGTTTTGGTAATAGTTTTATTTAAGTTATGTTTTTAATTCTGTTTATAGTTTTGTTTATAGTTTTTTCCAGTTTTGTTTGCAGTTTTGTTTATAGTTTTGTTTATAGTTTTGTTTTTAATTTTGTTCATTGTTATGTTTATAGTTCATTTTTTGGTTTTGTTTTAATTTGTTTCTAGTTATGTTACCAATGTTTGGCACTCGTTTTACCGTACTAGTGTCACGGCCGAGCACTATTCGACCGTACGGGTGTCATTGCCAGACACATTTTTTAACGAATAAGCTGGTGTTAACGAGGGAGTTAAAAATTTATTGTGGTAAAATTTATCGAGCTCTAACTTGAACGTTTCGATTGTATCGCTGTTAACAGCTTCCTCTGAGAGTTGTTTCATCATTCAACTCGTTATGTCGAGTAAATAACGCTTACCTAAAATTTTATATCCACTACTCATGGTCACCCCGTTAGAGTAAAAAGAATGTTCGGTCGATGTTTTCCTTATACATCAATAAAGTCACCTCTAACTCGACGCTACTCCAGCGAGTAAAGTAAAGGATGATTCCGCAGTGCCGGACTTCAAGCGATTTGTGACGCAGTGAAGGGATAAGTTTGATAGCTCTACTCTATTTAATAACGCCTCTTCTAAGATATGGAGACCAAAATTTGACTGAATACTCGAGATTCAGTCTAACGATTGCAGTCTGTCCTTGTTCGAGACGGTACTGGAAATTATACCCTGCATTTTTTTAACAGCATCTTTTCATTGTTTGCCACTTTTTATAGGGTACTTACATGATGACATCTAGATATCTCTTTTGGTGATAGGAATCAGTTTTTTCCGGTCATGGAATATCCGTGCTTGGGGCTGTAATGTCGTATGTGCATAACTTTACATTTCTCGACATTGAATTTCATTTGCCTCTTTATGGCCAATCAATTACTTTGTTTTAATCAACATTGGATTTGCTGACACTCAAGCCAAGTTTGAACTTTTCTTTCTTGCCTAGTATTGTTTGCAACTTATTATAGTTCGGAAGCACGTTTTTATCAAAATCGCTTTTGAATATTATGAAGAAACTAAACCTAAACGGATCCTTGGGCTGACCGCTTATTACATTACACAAAGGGTATTACATTACCTCATAAAGTACAACTAGATTCTGTATTTCACGACGTAAATTTATATTATATTTTTTGAAAATTACAGCAGGTTCGACAGACATGAACGATTGTGTCTAATGCCGTACTGAGAGTCTACTATAAATGTTTGTTCCTAAGATTTTTTTTTTATCCATAATCAAATTTGACTATTGATCGGTTGGTAATCGACGGGATACTTCTTGCCATTTTTGATTTTAGGAACGTGGGCCTCTTTCCATTCAGAGTGGCAAGTTTCATATGTGAGAAATTGGAATGAACTTGTTCTAAGTCCGCAAACTTTGTGAATTTTGTTTTATCCATACATTGAATTACTTTGGCAAATAAAACAGTAACAGTGCTGAAGGCGTCAATTTGTTTTAATGCTATGATATCTTGAGGATTGGGAAAATCTCACTTTCTATCACAAATTAGGAACGAAAAGATTGGTTTATTAGGACACTCGTTCCAATATTGTCGTTAGTGGTATAAATGTCACGGAAACGCAATTCGAGGCAGTTTTTTCGTCGGGCGTATGGAGGGGCGACCATGGGGCGACCATAAATGGTGGGTAGGGGGATATCAAGGCAGTTTTATCCGCGTGCTATGGAGGGGCGACCATGGGGCGACCATAAGGGTCGAAACCAATTTTGACCGAATTAGTGGAGGAATAAGATAGGGCTTAATTAGCGGTGGGGTAGGGACGGGGGTCAGCCGTGCAGAAACGGGGGGGAGAGGTGCGGAAAAAACTGGTAAAGCACGTGAGTCAGCTAACAGCCGGAGGGAGGGGGGGTGGGCGGGGGGATGAAAGGGGAACGGCACCATGCTTGTGGCCTAGATTGGCAGTTTTATATTATGAACATTTTCCATTTTATTGTATTTATATACGTTTATATTTCTTTAGATGGTTGTATTGGGGTACGCTTGGTTCCTTTCAGTTGCTCGTTATATATATTTATTCGGTCCTGGAAGGAATAGTGTTATAACAAGTTTCTGGACGGGTGGGGCGTAGGGATCCCCTGGGCAAAAAGTTGGATGCGCTTTGGAAAATAAGGTGAGTTTGCTCTTATCTGTTCTTTGTCTTATAAATTATTTTCCTGGCACGTTTGCTATGTTTGACTGTCCGTATCGTTATAGTTTTATGGATGACTTAATGATTCTATACATTTTTCTGTACATATGTGTTTGTATTCATATCTAGTTGGGGTATAATTGACTCATTCGGGAGTTGTTTGGTGGGGTACCAGCCTGATATTGAATTTAGGCGGCGTTTTGTTTTTCCATCTATTTATTTCATATGTATATACTATCAAAAGAAATAGTACGGTTTATTAGTCTGGTAGTTGGTGGGTTGATGTTTGTATTTTGGATTGATGCAGCAGCTTCGTTACGAAATTGTATCTACCCCATAATGCATTATCCAGTTTGAACCAGATATATCGGTGTTCCATTGACACGGTGGTTCAATAGCCAGAGTACATGAACGATATGGATGTATTGTAAGTTAATATAATGAGTTATGTCTACTTAGTGATGATCGGTTGATTTATGTTGAATTTTAAGTTTTTTTTTTGAATTTTGAATAGTTATCTCATTAAGTTATAGGAATTTATGATATTTCAGGTTTGCATCTTCCATATAGCACTTTTTTCCGGCTTGATTGGTCGGTTATTGCATCATTTTGGTATATTATATGTATATATAATATTCTGTTGCGATTAGGTCGTGGTTACTTTAGTTGAAGAAATTTTAATATAACCCTGTTTTTGGACTTAGTTGGAGAGTGATTTCAGCAGATTTTATATGTACTGTAGCGTGTCCGTGTAGAAGTATTCCACACGATTTACTATAGGTTTTAGCGTATTTTTAGGGATGTCAAAGCCGAGTCGGTCTCCTTAAGTGATAACTTGGCTAATTAAGTATAGTGTTATCCCTCAAAATTTTGAAATTTATTGAAGTTTTGAATTTTGAATTTGTGTCAAACATGTTTTTACCTCACGTAACACATACATACGCTTGAACATACACATGCACATACGAACACAGCCCTATACACTTACATACATACACAGTTATGACCTTGGCGAGTAATGTTGGGCCTAATGTTTTGCAAAAACAACATGTTATCAACTTATATTAGCTAGCTTCTTACCGAGAATAGAAGCAGTTTTAAGTTGAGATCAAGCGGAGACATACGTTTCATCATAGAATCAACACAAATAACTATTCGTAACTCAAAATTTAATTACGAGTGTTGGAAGAAGAAATCTCCGAAGCTGATACGAGTCGTATCGAACAAATATTGACCAGTGTTGAAAATATCAGTTATTTTATAATGGGTAAAACAAAAATCAAAAGAGTGGGAAATATCATTCATATATGGATGCAGGAAAAAGGAAGTCTGCTTTGGGTAACTGATGTCGACGCGTTACAGTTGAATGATACAAAAATTTGGGGAACTAAGCAGGCAAATCTCGAAATAGATGGGATCCAAGTGGAAAATCATCATGACTGTAATAAAGCTGAGGTAGTGGGAAACGTATTTTACCTATGAGCCAAAGAAAATCTGGAACGTATGCACCAATTCCTCATTGGTGATGAACAGAATGATATTAAATTTGAGAAGATTCGAATAATTAAGGTTCAAGAAGAAGAAGAACTACATTTGTGGACACAAGTGATGATGTGTATGTTTGGATGTACGAACCATGCTGTTTCAAATCAAAATACGAGGTAGATGTCATTGATGTTGCCAGCAATGTCTGTAATTAATACTAATAAATACTAATAAAACTATCTAAATCCTCAATGAAATGCTTATAATATCCCTAAACTCAAAGGTTGAGTAATGAATTGCAAACATCGTGTCAGTCGGAGGTAACAACGAATTGTCGAAATCAGTAGAAGAATGAATATGTTTCAAGGCGTGAAATGATACCAGAAACCTATCTCGAGGTAAATGATCTAGATGTGTTACAGATTGGGAGGATATAAATCAGAGTCCGGTCAGATCTTGAAACGAAATCATCTTCATGAATATGAAAATTATAGGAAAGAAAAGGTAAATCAGAGATGCAAGACGTCAAAGGTTTTAGAGCCCATGTAGAGATATTGAAGTCCAATAAGAAAAAACATGGTGTGAGACCATGTGTCCGTTTGTATGAAACTGGATACAAATTTGAATTACTCGTAGCATTCAATCCATCTAAGTTAGAAAATGGGACCTCGTTGCTAACTAATATGGGTCGAGATTGACAACGAATTAAAAAACATGTATGTTGAAGTGATATCTTGAGTCGTCTGGAGGGGTTCATATGTATATATCAATGACTGAATCCCGTACATAAGGTTAGGTTAGGTTTTGATGGGTGTGAATAACATGTTAAAGTGATGTATAATTGTTTCAAATAAGTAATAATATAAATTACCCGTAACATTCAAACCATCCAAGTTTAAAATGGGTCCTCTTTGCTGACTAATATGGGTTGAGAGTGACAACGAAATAAATAAGTGATATTTAGAGTCGTTTGGAGGGCTTCATATGTATATAACGATGACTGAATACCGTACATAAGGTTAGGTTAGGTTTTGATGGGTGAGAATAACATGAAAAAATCAAGAATCATATGAAAAAAGGTATAACAATCAAAACAAACGATGTAATTTGCACATGAAAATGGATGAAATTTGCTAAATCAAAATTTAAAGTGTATATCAAAACTGCAAATGTTAGATCAAAATGTAGAGCCATGTGCAGGGATTTCATATGAATATATCATAAATCAATGAATAAGTATCATCTATATTCAGGAAAAATCTCAAACGATGACACACAATTCATAGATAAGCTTGTTAGGTTAGGTTAGGTTGTCTAGGTATTAATGCATCTGGCAGAGTATGGTAACCCTTTTTGCACAGAATGTGTGTAAATGCCTACATGGTGTCGACACATGTGCCGACACAGTGAGGCTAACGCCCCCTGTATATATGTATTGTGTCGACACATGTGCCGACACAGTGAGGCTAATGATCCTGTATATATGAATCGTTTCGACACATGTGCCGACACAGTGAGGCTAACGACCCTGTATATATGCATCGTGTCGACACATGTGCCGACACTGGGACGCTAACGCTCTGTATATGCATGTGAACGTATATGTGTATACCTGGTGTGTGACATAAGAAAAAGCTACGTAAAATAGAGCTGTGTGGAGGGTATTTGATATGTACATCGCTCAAAATAATGACTAAATATCCTACATAACTATCAAACTTGAATGAAATTATATAGTTATTGGTCAAGATGGTTAGGATGACTAAATCTTTGAACCTAATATTGCGTGAAACTGTTCCACATTAAAAAAGTGTAACAAATTGAAGTGCTTTAGTTTTCGTGGATCCTACTTGCTGAGTCTCTTCCAAACATGTATCAGAGATATCGACAAAATTCTGGACTCTAAACATCTGCAAAAAAATATTTTCTGGATCAAATTGAAGAAATGTATTCAAACTGCTTTTGATATGCTAAATATACAGCCCAAGTGGAGAGTTTCATACATATCAATATCATACGTAAGCATCAAACTTGAATAAAAATACATTACTCTTGGTTAGAATAGGTTAGGTTGCCTAGGTATTAATGTATTTGGCAGTGTATGATAATCCTTTTTGCATTCATTGATATTTCATCTATGTTGTCGTACATTGATATATATTTCGATAATTATGTACCTTAGACATGATTTATATCGTAGATCCTATTGACTGCGTACCTTACATTACAGATCTGTTGTAGATGTGTTGGAGTGGATTCGTTTTAATAGACGAAAATGGTAGGAACAACTCATCCAACACTATAAATAAAATCTTATTCCAACAGTAAAACCGTACAAAAAACTTGCTAACTCTTTCACACCCGTAACAATCGCTGACATATGCGGGAAGCTTACATAAACGTTTTGATCATGCACATTTTTTTTTTTAAGATTTTCAATAACATATATTGTGAATCATGTTTTGAAACATGATGTAGCTACAAACCGGCCGCCGACAGATGCGCTGTCACGAATTCACTTTATCTCTCGTTTCGCTAATTCAAATAGCGCATATAAAAACTAAGTTTGATGTATTATACCTAAGTATTGAAACCACATTGCTAGACGATGGAATTTAATTATTTAATAATAATTGAACTCTACAGTCTACTAACGAGCGATCACCTAACATTACTTAAAACTAGTCGATAATACTAGACATGTAACAAGCAAAGTGAAAAATCAATGCTAAGGATTGGTAAAACTACAGAGTCAAGTGGATAGATTTGATGAGAATAAACCTTAAATTAATGAAGAAATACCTAACATAAGTATGAAAACAGGAGAAAAACAATCCTTGGTTAGATTAGGTTAGGATGAGTTAGGCTTATGGCCATTATCACAAACCTCTAGTGAAAAATGCTACAGTGGATATTGTGAACGCTCAAATAAGTCAGATAATCTGAATTGGAACACAATCTCAAACCAAAGCCTGAATTAACCAGTATCTTCTGAGTGTACAACTGTAAACGTCTTACCAACATTTATAGAAGTAAGACTTGCAGAAATAAGCATCAAGTACAGACATGCGAGCGGGTAACATAATTGAGGTGAATATTAAATTATTGGAGAATTTTAACACTAACACTATACAAAACCGATAGATTAGCTCTCCGAGACAACATGGAAACTGAGCCAAATCCAGTGTCGATAGGAAAAACATACCAATATTTTGGATCATTACAACATCCAATTAAGCGTATTTTATACCCAACATTCCATGAAATTAGGCGAATTTATGCCTGATTTAGTCAAAACATACAACAAGATATATAAATAGCTAAATAAGATTCTATAATCTACCCTAACCCACAATGATTAACTATTATATACGGTGTATCCTACCACACCCAAATAAGAAATCCTACTCCAATATCCCACGTGATCTGGTTCATGACTAAGATCGTATACTAATAACATGACAACCATACCAAAAATATCTGACACTGAGTTCATGTCAATAATGTTTTTTTTACTACGATACCTGTTCAAATCTATAACAAATTACAAAACCAACTAAGATGTTATGTCTTCAGTAGAACATATCAAAGCCCACCGTATCGTAACAACGAACTCTACAGTGCTGTACAAGGTAACTCCTCAGCAATCTACCACTGATATACAACAAATTTAGAGGTAACACCCAGTCACGGTACAGTACCTCAGACGCACCATGAATCTGTTTAGTCCATCATCTCTGAACAACGTCAAGCAAAGTCACTTCCTGGATATAACCAAGAATCTATACACAGGCACAGTGGTCATGAATGGGGCTGACATAATTCTCAAAGAGTGTGGCCATAAAAATCTGGGGATCTGTTCACTGACCACCTTAGTAAATCACCATTACGAATAGCAGCTTGTCAGATAACCTCTCTAACTAACACAAGGAAGTTACGATTGACGTCCACACGAACTTACAAATCACGATGAACTTGAACAAACGCCAATTGACAACCAAAGAGTGTAAACCCACCTCTACACCAGGACCCCTTCAACCAGTAAATCGTTACACTATACACTTGCTAGGGTTCAAGGACGAAAATTTCACATAGATGCAGTACGGACTTACACCTCTTTAACATACATTCCTATGATTATCGTGGAAAAATCATGCAAAATCAACAACATGAACTATAAAAATTTGCCAAATACGATTCTCTACTCTGCTCTAATTCATGTTAAAATTGTATTACATTATGGTATCCAGCATAGTGAATCGGTCTACTTACACAAATAGGCATAAACACAACGAGCGTTTGCCTATGCAACTCTCTAACTCCTCCCAAACATTGTAATATGATTCTACAATAAACATACAATAAGCTAACAGCAAGTCCCAATTTGTAACAACTGGGATCTTCTATATCCATAATAACCACGTCAAACATTGTACCAGGATGTGAGAAGATATATAAAACACTTTAAATAAACAACATGTAACTAAATTATACCTGAATTGATGTTCTACATTGCAGATACAAACGTAATATATTCCGATATTGTATTGAACACCCAATACCTTGCATCGAAGATGTAAACTGTACAGAGAACTAACAAAACTAAAAGACACATACTAAAACTCTCGAGTTATAACAAAGCAAGAAGATCGATTCTCTACCATACCCAAAACATACATTAAAAACCGTGACGAACGAGGAAAAAAGCACGTAACCAACAAAACAACTGACTTGAATAAGATACCATGACATGAGGGCAAAATACGCTAAAATCTATAGTAAATGGTGCGGAATACTTCTACATGGATACGCTATAGTACATATAAAATCTGCTGAAATCACTCTCCAACTAAGTCCAAAAACAGGGTTAAATTAAAATTACCTCAACTTAAGTAACCACGGCTTAATCGTGACATAATGTTATGTATACAAATAAAATACCGAAATGATGCAATAAGCAACCAAATATGCCAGAAAAAAATGTGCTATTTGGAAGATGCAAACCTAAAATAGCCTAAATTCCTATAACTGTATGAGATAACTATTCAAAATTCCAAAAAAACACTAGAAATTTAACATAAATCAGCCGATCATTACTAAGTTGACATAACACATTATAATAACATACAATACATCAATATCGTTCAGGTATTCTCGCTATTGGAACACCGTGTCAATGGAACACCGATATAACTGGTTCAAACCTGGATAATGCATTATGGGGTAGATAGAATTTCGTAACGAAACTGCTGCATCAATCCAAAATACAAACATCAACCCACCAACTACCAGACTAATAAGCCGTACTATTCCTATTGATATTATATACATGTGAAATAAATAGAAAGAAAAACACGAAACGCCGCCTAAATTCAATATCAGGCTGGTACCCCACCAAACAACTCCCGAATGAGTCAATTATACCCAACTAGATAAGAATACAAACACATTTGTACAGAAAAAGGTATAGAATCATTAAGCTATCCATAAAACTATAACGATACGGACAGTCGAACATAGCAAACGTGCCACGAAAATAATTTATAAGACAAAGAACAGATAAGAGCAAACTCACCTTATTTTCCAAAGCGCATCCCTGCGCCCTACTCGTCCAGAAGCTTGTTATAACACTATTCCTTCCAGCACCGAATAAATATTTATAACGAGCAACTCAAAGGAACGAACCAAGCGTACCCCAATACAGTCATCTAAAGAAAAAACGTATATACATACAATAAAATGGTAAATGTTCGTAATATAAAACTGCCAATCTAGGCCACAGGCATGGTGCCGTTCCCCCTTTCATCCCCCCTTCCGCCTACCTCCCCTCCGGCCGTTAGCTGACTCACGTGCTTAACCAGTTCTTTCCGCACCCCCCGTTTTTGCGCGGCTGAGCGTTTATGAGCGTCCCTACCCCACCCCTAATGAAACCTTTTCTAATTTCTTCACTAATTTGGTCAAAAATTTGGTTCCGACCGTCATGGTCGCCCCATGGATGCCCCTCCATACGCACGCGGATAAAACTGCCTTTATCTCCCCCTACTCACCATTCACGGTTGCCGCATGGTCGCCACTCAATACGCCCGACGATATAACTGCCTCAAATTGCGTTTCTGTGACATATACTCCTGTCGTTCCTATGAGAGTCTTTTACAGATCTCAAAGGGTTTCGGATTAGTTCTGGCGTTTTCAATAGTTTAATATCCAACCTAATCTTTCTTATTATGTTCCAGGATCATCTGTAGAACTCTTCTGCTGGTTTTAAATTCAATTTCTGCAGCTCCGTCATGTGGGTGATTTTGATACGATGATTGATTTGCTTTCTTCTTTAACTGTAGACGTCTTCGTTCTCCTCCGGTAGCCATCAAAGTTATCTAGTCTATACTTAGGGACGTTATTGCCGTTTATGAACGTTTTGACCTCGAACTCAATTGTAACACGACTACAGTTTCGGTCTCCAGTTCAACGTTCATGAGCCTTTTGCATGAATAGAAAATGAAGGATATTGTTGCCTCTCATAGGTGTCATCACCGATTTGGGAGTGAACTATCGTCCCAATCAATGTCGTGCATGTTCATGTGTAACAGCACAATACGGTTTTTTTAAATTCTGATGATGTCGGTGAGAGTGTTGTATAGATTGGTATCATCTGCAACCCTGCTCTTTGGGGGAAGATAGACAAGGGTGATTTGACACTTTGCATGTTTACCGACTACCTGAATTGATACTATGTGGGGTCTGATAATGGGAATAGTAACTTCTATTATTCGTTCAAAAAATACACGTAACAGTACTCCTCCACCCTCTCGTCCTTGGCAATCTTTGTGAAACAGAGGAGTAAATTCACCTAGACCAATTCTAGTGCTCAGAATCATCCCCAATTATTTTATTGATATTAGGTCGATCTTAACGTTACTCATTTCTTGGCGTCACACTACCTCTAGTTTCTTCACATGTGTTGTGTTTGTTTTGATGCGTTCCAACGGTGCCATCAGTTTTGTTTTCTATCACTCGGATATTTTGTTTGCGGAGCAGCGACCTCTGTCTTTTGAGCCCTGCTGCCTCTGTGCTCACTCATGACCCAGAGGACTCTTGTCGATAATTTTTTATGTTCTACGGCTTAAATTTTGTGTGTGAGCTTTTCGTGAACAATGTATAGATATTTTAAGCCTCAGTCGTCCTTCAACTTGCCGAGATAGCTTTGTTCATCGTCCGGGGACAAAAAAACATTTACTCCAGTACACTTGAGAGCCTTGGCACTCAGACATTATTTTACTCAGAAGTATTAATTATATGTATAGACATATAACAATGTATAATGAAAACTTTGTGATTTATTAATCTTTTCAATCGAAAATGGGTTCGAATTATGGATTGATGCACACAAGGCAGTTTCTGTCCCACCATAGCAAGACATTTACAAATTATCTGTAACATTTCGAGTTGTAGTCAATTTAACCCACGTGAAGGCAAATATGTTTATCGGTCAATATACGCACCCGAAGTGTATGAGTTTTACATACTTCTATAAAATATTACAAAGCCTCAGCACTTCGTGCAGACTTACTGCACGTTAAGTGGTTCTGCTTGACGGGAGATCTTGTATACCGTCAAGCAGAATCACTTGAAACAGCAGACAACGCTCATTAACGAGCGTAAAAGTACTGAATTCATATAATGAGGGAATGTAAAGCCTCATTAAGTTTTACACTACTGAGTAATGTTCAAACCTACTTGCAATGAAGAAGTCAATGTATGTACTGTATGTATAGACATACAGTCGTTTCCCCTAGTTAAGAGGGTGGCTAAGTTAGGCAGACACAGAAGAAGGAGGCCCCAAATCTCCCCGCTACAAGACCGCCGTGTTCCTGCCGAGGCTCGAACTCGCGACATGCAGCACCAGAGGCTGACACTGCAGTCGGATAAGCTAACAACTCGGCCACTGCAGAAGTCAAGGTAAATACAAAAATCGAGATAGTCCTTCCTTCAACTTGAACTAGGATACTTTGGTTTTTGTTTCATTTAAAGATTAACTTCTTATGATTTGATTTCCGAGATCCAACATTCTATGAAGTTATCTTTGCAACCTGATACCAATCTGATTAACTCGCTTAACAGAATAATCTGCTACACTCAATTCCACATGCAAAGGGATAACACACGTCACGAACCCTACTAGTCTATACTGTGAGGGAGTAGAGAGGGAGGAATGGAGGGAGGGGGAGCAGGAAGGGGGGATGGGCACTGATTACGGAGACATAATGTGAGGCCAAGGACTGTCCCCAGCGGCACTAACGGGGCCTCATTGAGCTTCTTCTTACGCCTTAGGGACTCATAACAGCGGTCTCAACAACGATCCTCCAGTGTTGCGTTTGCAGAAGTGCAGCGTAACATAAACAATTGCTATACAGCAGCTTTTGCATGGCAACACGAAACACGTGAATCTAGGCGGTTGAATATGTTCCATACCTTTTTACAGGGACTTTGCAGTAAAGCGTGTAAGCTTTGCTGCCACCTGACCCGCACCTGGGAAGATATCTCCCTATTCTCTACAGTGACAAACATGCTATTTAATTACAGAATATAAACTAATATTCTAAATATGAGAGCATTCAAAACGATGCCGAGAATTTTGGATCCACATGAGTTCGACTAAACTTTTCAGATCGATCATTTGGTCGTGTTTATGTTCATTTCAACTTCTGTTGTGTACTAAGTATGTCATCGAACCCTTATTCGGAAAAGAG